>JANHFO010002788.1:82785-93694 GCA_032468095.1 Pareas carinatus | reverse complement strand
TTGATTCTGTTGCCCCCGAAGACATGGACAGGATTCTGGGTCGACTGAACTCCACCACATGTTTATTGGACCCGTGCTCCTCTTGGCTAGTACTGACCTCCCGAGAGGTGACTCGGGGCTGGCTTCATTGAGGGGCACCTGCCAACCTCCCTTAAGGAGGCGGTGGTTAGACCTCTCCTCAAGAAGCCTTCCCTAGACCCGGTCATTTTAGTAAATTATCGTCCCATCTCCAACCATCCTTTTGTAATGAAGGTTGTAGAGAGTGTGGTAGCGTATCAGCTCCCCCAGCACCTGGAGGAATCTGTCTATTTGGATCCTTGCCAGTCCAGCTTCAGGCCTGGTTACAGCACAGAAACGGCATTGTTCACGTTGGTGGATGATCTCTGGTGACCCAGAATAGGGATTGTTCCTCTATCCTTGTCCTATTAGAACTCTGAGCAGTATTTGATACCATCGACCATGGTATCCTGCTGCGCCGTTTGGGGGGGGGGGTTAGGAGTGGGAGGCATTGTTTTACAGTGGTTCTCCTCCTATCTCTCTGATCGGTGACAGACTGTGTTGACGGGAGGGCAGAGGTCGACTCCTCATGTGAGGGGTACCACAGGGGTCGGTCCTCTCGCCCCTCCTGTTCAACATCTATGTGAAGCCGCTGGATGAGATCATCCGTGGTTTTGGGGTGGAGTATCATCAGTACGCTGATGATACACAGCTGTACATCTCCACCCCAGGACACCCCAACGATGCCGTTGAAGTAATGTCCCAGTGCCTTGAAGCCATGCGGATCTGGATGGGGAGGAACAAACTTAGACTCAACCCCTCCAAGACTGAGTGGATGTGGCTTTCGGCGCCTCGATATAGCCAGTTGACTCCATCGTTGGCTATTGGGGGCAAAATATTGACCTCCACCGAAAGGGCTAGCAATCTTGGCATCCTCCTGGATGTATGGCTGTCCTTAGAAGATCATATGGCAGCCGTTGCCAGGGGGAATTTTTATCAGGTTCCCCTGATCTGTCAGCTGTAGCCCTTTCTAGATCAGGCCGCCTTACGCACAGTCACTCAAGCCTTGGTCATCTCATGTCTGGACTACTGCAATGCTCTCTACATGGGGCTCCCCAGAGACTTCAAGTGGTTCAGAATGCGGCCGTGCAGGGTATAATGGGAGCGAGGGGGTGCTCCCATGTGACGCCATTCCTGCGTGAGCTGCACTGGCTGACTGTGGTCTATCGGGTGCATTTCAAGGTCTTGGTGACCACCTTTAAAGCATTCCATGGCATAAGGCCTAGTTATCTGCAGGACCACATACTATCAAGTGATACCTCCCACAGACCCACCCACTCCCACAGAGAGGGCCTCTTCAGGGTGCCGTCAACCAGACAATGTAGGCTGCCAACCCCCAGGGGGAGAGCCTTTTCTGTGGCAGCTCCCACCCTCTGAAATGATCTCTCCGTAGAGATTCGAACAATCACTGACCTCCGTGCTTTCCACCATGCTCTCAAAACACATCTGTTTGTTCAGGCAGATTTGGTCTAGCCCTGTCCCCATCCTCCATTCCCGATTTTAATGAATTAGGTTTTAAATTAGTTTTAAGAATTCACTATTTTAAATTGTCAGCCCATTAATATTTATTTTTAATGTTCTTTTTAATGTATGTATAGATATATCTGTATTTTATTGTTGGCTGTAAACCGCCCTGAGTCCGTTGCACGGAAAAGGGCGGTCTATAAATCGAACCATTAAATTAAATTAAATTATCAGTGGTGTTAAATAGTTTTACGTCATCAGCAAAGAGGACACAGTTGCTTTTAATGTGATCACAAAGATCATTTGCATAGATTAAAAAATGGGTGGCTCCTAGTAAAGTCCTAATAAAGGCAGGATATAAATTAAATTAATAAAATATAAAACATAAATAAATAAAGATATAAAATAAATTAAGGAGAGAAAAAGCAGTTAAGTTCACTTTATTTTAGTTCTGCATAAGATTTTACCGTAAGGTAAAGCTCCAATACAAATTCTAGCAAAAAAAAAATAAGTTTTAAATGTTTCATTAGGATTTCTGTTTTCCTTCATGAAAACATTTTGCTGGATGTTGACTCTGCCACAAAGTTCATCTAGTCAAGTGAATTAAAAAAGTTTCTTTGAAGTACTTAACACAGATATTTATCTATCTATCAGCACATATAAAATCCATTTAAAAGAGTTGTGTCATATATTACATTCCCATAACCGTAGCAGTATTCAACATACTATTGGGGAATCTTATTTGTACATGCAGTTTTAGGCAGAGACACACTAAGGTTGAAAAAAAATATTTTCCGTAGATCCTGCTTGGAATGGAGAGAAGAGTTTAGCTAACTTTTCCATGATCAGAATATAGTCTGTAATTTTTTTTTCTAATAAAAACCAGATTTGCCTTTGAAAATATATGAAGTGAGCTAGGCTTTTAAACTTTTTAACCTTTTCTTTTTTCTCATAGTAAAAATGCTCCACACTACTAGGCTGTCTAGAAAGATTTTTTAAGATTATTTTCTGGGGAGCATGTAATCATTCTAGCATAAAATATTTAAAATTGCCTATAGTGTCCAGAGTACAAGCAAATCTAGGAGTAAGCTCATATGAAAGGTTTCATATATCATATGTACTCAGTTATTCACTACTTTAATAACTAAGTACAAGGAAATTGAAAATGAGGGCTTAATAAAGAAAAAGTGCCCCTTAAAATATCAGTTTATTGGATGACATCATGGATGATATGTCCAGGATGGTAGCTTAGAAATATGGGGTTTTTTTCTTAAAGAAACAGTCACGAGAGCAAAAGCTCCTGGAGAAAGCAATGAGATGAAAATAAAAGTTTTTTTTCCCCTTTTAAAGAATATAGGTTGGCAAAAACTGGCATGCAAGCAAATTGAATAAAAAAGGAAAAAAGTTTTATTTGAGGGTCCTGTTTTAATGGGTATATTTTAGGAGTTTGAGTTACCTGGAAAATAAAATTCTGTAAAGTATAATCTTTGTTTTTTAAAAAATAGACTTTGTTATTTACATACCAAATGCCATTTATTATGATATCATATTATCTAGGATAAACCTAGAAATGTTTTTTCCTCCCTGGAGTTTATTTATTCACCCTGAATTCTCTCAGCTACTTACTCTCACTTAATCTCATTGCAATAAAATGTTACATCTCATTTAAATAGCAAAATAATAAAAGCAGTCCTCTGTTTTTCATCATGCTGGGCTTGATGTTTCCATCAAGGTTAAAAGAAATACTTTCTTCTTTTAAAGGCACTTCCATTACAGCACTTGTCCTAGGTTCCTACTGCCATAAAACACTATGCTTATACTACCCATATTTCAAAAGGCAATGTGCCATCCTTTTTCCAATTAATGTTGGCAATCACACTAAAATACTTCTATGCCATTATTTGCAAATTGATGGAGAAATTATCTTTCTACTTGCCTTGAAGGGAAGATCACACGAGCACAACCTACTCATAAAGGCAAATGCATGCTCTGACTTTTTTGAAATTCCCAAGAAGCCATCTCTCACATACAGCAGCTCCTTCAAACCCTAATCTGGAAGGAGTGTGAAAGATTAAATTGTGTCCATGTATGCTTAGTATAATCCATGCTGTGTGCAGCAAAAGTGATGTGATCATCTCAAACAGTGGATGCTGAAAGAAAAGGAATGCTGGAGAGCAGAGCTGAGTTTAAGGAGAAGCTTGCCCTATGTCCTTCTAAGCTATATATTGAAGTGAAAGGATTGCCACTTAACTTTTGTACGAGCAGATGTAGTTCTCCCATAAGACACAATAATATGAAGAAAGAATAAAGCTGGACTTGGGACATTTGAACAGGAGGCAGGACACTAAATCTCTACTTGTTATAAAATTAACCTATATAATTAGGAATAATTGAGTGTTTGAGGTTTGTTTGTTTTTGTCATTCAACTCCAACCTACTTCTGATTCCTATGTGATATTTTGTATTTTCCTACTTAATTACTCACGTTATTTCTATATAGCCATTTTATGTTGACTCTGGGGAACATACAATAAAAGATTTGATAAAACATAACATTTAATAATAAACCCTACAAAGCCCACCTTAAAATAACTCAATGTAAGAAACCATAACTGAAAGAAGAAAGGTCTCAAAATATCCCTTGCTTGTAGCTGAAACTGAATGGAAAAAACCATCTTTAATTACTCCCAGGAACTTCCATAGACATACTTCCAGAATGCTAGGATGGAAATGGTCAAGTAAACCTCTGGGGGCTACACAATGTAGAAATTACCACTGAAGCGGCCGGCCTTTTCCTTTTCTAACAAATGCAAATTCAGAAGTTTTATATTGGCCTGTTCTGGATTTATGTAAAATGGCTAGTTTCTTGTAGTTGAACACAATCATCTGCAAGCACAGTTGCTGGGTGGAAGAGTAGCCCTGCCATCTTTTTTGTCCTTCCAGAAACAGAGAATGTTTATGTAGCAGCTTGCCCAGCTGGATCACTTCAATGTGTACTTTAGGGTTTGTTTTTTTGGAAACCATGACTCTTTTGTGGCTAGGACTCAAACTAATTCAAAGGGCTGGCATTATCATCATCTTGAGTGATTTTTACATAGCTGCTCTTGAAAAACAAGCTGACTCTTCCAAGCCTTTAAAACTCAAATCAGTAGTGTGCTCCGGGATTTGGGAACATTGTGTGTGAGAGATCTAAGGAGGCTACTGAAAGGACTACATTTTGCTCCCGAAAACCTCAGGAGTTTCCTTGGGGCTGCAATTGTAATTTCAACACAATGAAAAATGTCCAATAGACCTCTGACATTTTGGCTGCATTGTCTGGGTTTTGGTCCAGGTAGTTAAGGAGATCTGGTTTCAGATAGCTAAATAGAGTCAATATCTATAATGGAAAAATGTTTGGTTTACAACTGGAAAGAACCGGATTCAAGTCAACCTTACATGTGGAAGCTCCCCATGTCACTCTTTATGCTCATCTTTTCTCATTGGGTTTTTATTGTAGGGAAAATTGGTCAGAGTGCTATTTTGTTTTAAAAGACAGTCTTGCCTGAATACACTTTAAGCTCCTGGAATAACCAAAACCTTACAAAAATGGGAAGAGCTGAATGCTGGTCACCAGCTCTGCAGTTTATCCTGAAATGGCTTCAGTGAAATGTAGAGAGAACCACTGAACCACTGAAAATCTCTCTTTAGAGGGCCAAAAAAAGCATTATTTTTGCTTGCTCAGAGTGACTGATTTGAAGGAACTGTAGAGTCTTTCCCTTGCCCAAGGGACAAATTCATAAATGGCTTTCCAGATCTCATTATCTTTAAAAAAAATGCTACCTGCTTCTTCTTCCATTCAAAGTAACAAGTACTGATGAGATTTGCAATCCAAGCAACCTTTCAAAGTACATCTGTAGGCATGCTCCATTTTCGTTCAACAGTAGTTTGATCTCTCAAGGCAGTGTAACCAGTAAACCTAAACAGAGGGCAACTTTGCAAGGAAAGGGAATAATTGCTCTGTAATAACCTCATGTTTCCTTACTTATTTGCTAAATTGTGAAGTATTTTCACTTACGAAGCTTAAAATCATGAAGTATTAGTATCTTGGAGGGGAGAATAAGGACAAGCTGGAGTGGGGGGTAAGGAGCTTCATTATGCTTCCATCTCTGATAAATGGTATGGAAATGGTAGAGGGAACACCACTCATCTTGACACTTAATACAATTGTATGGCAAAAAGTAATAATAAAATAAAATAAAAATCTACAGCAGGATTTTCAACTACAGGATCTGTAATAAAACATTATTAGAAATTCCATCAGAGTCCATGGAAAATATTCTGAATTCACTTTGGATTCTTGTCCAGAAATGATTCTTTACAGCTTACCTCTCAATGCATGACACATACATACTCCAAATATAATACAGATAGTTTTGAGGATGCTGAGTTTAGTTTTTGAGAAACCTGAAATTGTGTTATGGAACAGAGTATATAAATGACTTATCAAAGAGGCTGTTGCTGACTAGAAGAAAAAGCAAATCAAACTATAATATTGATTGTATAGCATTTCTCATAACTAATGACATGGCCAACACAATAAGCTTCCAGAAAATCAGGTTACATTGTAGAACTGTTTAATGAAATTGAAGCTAAAAACAGAAATGAGAAAGTAATGCAAAAGATAGCTACAGCAGACACTGACAGAGTTGTTAGATTCCAGGCAAGTATGAGATTTGAATGAAAAATGATGCCTCCAATGTCATAAGCTGCCGGCAGATGACAATGCTGATATGCTAGAAAAAGCTCTGCCATGCTCTTCAGCATCTGTTTTTTCACATCCGTTGGTGGGAAGTTGCTGTGAGAAAAGGATATATGATTATTGTTTGTGAATGGAAGCCTGAAGTGAGTATTTTTCAGTTAACTTTGAGCAACAGGTTATGACTGAATATTTGACTGTCAAAAAATTCCCTCCAATCAAAAGTCATTGCTGACTGCAAGTTGCTTATGGTGATGGCTATGTTCATATGAGTACTATGTGTTGCTGGGTAAAAAGAAAAAACAAGGACAGTGAAGCAGGAATATCTGATTTGTGTGATCAAAAAGAAAGTAGATGACTTGTGACAAAACGTGACAAACTCCACATGAGAAAGGTTGATGAACTGATTAAGAACAGCAAAAGGAAATTACTGTCAAGCTTGGTATTTCACAGGAACATGTGGGTTGCATTATTAATGCTCTTAATATTGGAAGGCTTGTGCAAGATCTATTCCTTGCATGCTGATGGCAGAGAAGAAAACTTCAAAAGTTGAACTTTGGTGGTTGTCACGCTATGAGAATGAAAGTGAGAATTTCTCCACAGAATCGTGCAGCTGATAATCCATTGGCTCATTCTTATGACCCAGAAAGAAAATACAGGTCCATGGAATATCATCACAAAGCTTTGTCTGTCTAACTGCTTATCCTTCTATTTCAAAACCCAGTCTTTGTCAAGAAAACTCATGGTTTTTCTAAGAGGCTGATGGTGTTATACAGATGAATTTACTTGGATTGTTGCTGCTATCAACCCAGGGCAAGAAAAGACTGTACAGCCACCTGCCTGAAATGATATAGGGCTATGGTGGTGAACCTATGGCATGTGTGCTGAAGTGGGCATGCAGAACCCTCTTGGCAGGCATGTCAGCCAAGTCACTCCAGATCCATGCATGCTCAGAGCCAAGTCACACCAGACCTCCATATGTGCAGAAAGAGAGTAGCGGTGTCGGCCAATGATGTCACGACTCATCCGGTCATTCGGTGCCCAGAAAGTCACTGGTATAGGGGTTGGACTAGAAGACCTCCAAGGTCTCTTCCAGCTCTATTCTGATTAATTTCAAGAATGTCTTTTGCCCTTCATATAAACTCATTTAAACTAAACCTGAGAATTAGTCTGTATAGTGGTTAAACATGTGGCCTGCCAGATAAATAAAGGAATGTTCCTTCATTTGTTTATTTTCTTTTAGGAAAGAAATCACAAAGTTTTGAATCATATAGACTTAACAAATCAAAATTATTGCCAGATTATTTCTCCCTTATCTAGGGATGAATCCTGCCAAAATTTAGATGTATGGCTATAAAATTTTTGTGGAAGGGCAACTTGAGTTTTGGCATGCTAAAAATATTTCTTGCCTTTTTCCTGATGAGCAGTTTTTATAAATCAAGAATCACAGGGTTAGAAAGGAGTCCCGTTTCTTCCCTTGTCCAGGACAGGAATCCTTTTATTATCTGAGTTGAAGGCTTACCCAACCATTGCTTGAAAACCTCCAGTGATAGGACACTCATGATTCCAGGAGGCAGTCTGTTCTATTGTTTGATGACCCTCACAGTCAGGAAAATTCTCTTTATTCTGAGATTGGTTCTTCCACTAAAAATCTTCTACCCATAAGTTCTTGTTCTTTCTTTAGGGGCTATGGGAATAAGCCATATTCCTTGTGACAGTTCCTCAAGTATTGGAAGACAGCTAGTCTTCTCTTCTTTAAACTAAGATTATCCACTTTATTTGTTTTTGTAATATTTAACCTCCAAGCCCTAACCATTTTTCTTTGCATTTATTCCAGTTAATGAAAATTCTTGTATTTTGGACATCAGACATGGATGCAATATTCCATGTATGTGAGGGCAATTTGCCATAGAGTGAAACTATAACGTTCTGTGACCTAGACATTATGCCTTTGTTGGTACAACTCAAAATTGTATAGGCTCTTTTGACAACTGTAGCAGTCTGCTGTCTCAGATTTAATCTATGGCTTATCAGGATGTCTGAATCCTTCTCACATGTATCAGCAGTGAGATAAATATTACCTGTCTTTTACCTATGCATATGGCTGTTCCTATTAAGAGAAGAAACTTACACTTCCATTAAACTGTATATTATTTGATGCAGCCCAATGTTCAAATCTATAAAGGTTCTTTTGAACCTTAAACATATCTTCCGAAGGTTTGTATCATCCACAAATTTGATGAGCATTTAATTTATCCTGTCATCCAAGCTATTTATCAAAATGTTGAAGGGCATTGGTCCAGAGCAAAGTCCTAAAATATCCCACTACTTATATCTGGTAAGATCTACATTTGGTATAGTCATTTTGGCAACTGAAAACTCAACCAATATTGGAATTATCACCCCACATTTTCATGGAACACACTATTGAATTTTAGTTAACTATTCTAAGTCTTAATGAAAATTAGTTTTTTGGCTAGGTATTGATAAGCTAGGCAAGGAAGCGCACTGTAAGATTTTCTGTGATTTTCTGGTCTACTGTCCTTTGCATTGGGTAGCAAGTCAAGAAATCCACAATTCATGTATGTTTGATTTAAATAAAGTAACTGAAACCTAAAGAAATAGGTCTCGTGAGGGGAAGCAGATGGAATGTAAAGAAATGTCTGCTTTTCTCTATGTAAGAGTGCAGCAAATGAGTGCTACTATTGCTTCCAGAAAGATGACATAAAATGATGTGACGTGATTCCCATCATGAACATTTATGTAAAAGAAAAACTTTCATTCTGTGAACCAATCTCTGTATTTTAAGGTTCATTATTAAGAATGGGATGAAGAAGGCTCCATTCTCAATAAATCTTAGGCATAAAGATGCCTTTTTTGATTGCTCAAACCCTTTTATTTTTTAAGTATGAGAGTGAGCAGTGAAATATTGTTAAGCCTGGCTTTGCACAAAGGTGGCCCCCGTGTGCTCTGTGAGTAGCAAAGTCCATCTCCCAATCTCGCTCTTATTGGATATAATCAAGACCAAAGGAGCAGAAATAAAAATTAATGATCCATATGATAAAGAAACTTATTCATAAAGGTAGTGTGTGCATGGATGGTGGTGGAAGATAATTACAGTAGAAAAAAAGGAAAGATCCAAAGGAGAATTTTCCATCACACAATACAAATTTCGTTCTTGCATAACAAGAAATATTTGAACAGGGACAATGAATCCTTTGAAATACTAAGATGAGATAACTACACTTTCTACAAAGAATGCGTTAACACAGTTTTCAACCACAGAACCAGTGCCATTCTGCTCACTAAGCAAAACAGGTGATAGGATTTGGCTCAATGAAATATTTCAATGTCACCCTGAAGCCTTGACTAGAAGTCCCAAAAGTCAAAGATGCATCTTTGCATGTGACAGGTATACATTGAAACATTCACACGAGGCAGTTTGAGTGGGTAAACTGTATGGCTAGTAAAAGCAGGGGAGGCACATTGTGTCATTAAGATTTGAGAATGTGTTTCTTTGGAGCCTTCATCAAAGTAAAGCAGTTGCTTTAATATCGCTGCAACCTCTTTTCCCCCTTTATCTTGCATATATCTAATATTCTGCCCCTCTACTAACCTTTGAAATTTCTTTTGAAGTTAAGATATGCCAGTGAGGTGGGAAGAAAGAGGCTCCATATTGAATATGTTAAATATTGCACAGGTTTCTCAACCATACTTATACTTAATTCTATTATTATTGTTGGTAACTAGATTATTCTGATATTGGTTTTAAGAGAAATGTTATATTTTATTAAATCTGGCTTTAATGTACTTTTCCAATGGTGATTGAAAAAATTATTTGTTTTTACTGAATAATTAAAAGGAAAGACAACTTTCTAAAATCTATTACATATGAAATTTTGTTCTAAGAATAGTCAAGGAATGTAGTAAAACCGTGTCAGAACTCTCTAAATCTGAATCTAAGTCAATAAAATAATATTTGTTCAGCTTTAAATTTTACATATAAAATTGCATACACATGACTGCACCCCATTGTATAACACCAACGCAATTATCAAATTTGCGGATGATACAACAGTGTTGGGGCTCATTAATAAGAACAATGAGACTTCTGGTGGCTCCGCAGATGCTGCAGGATGGATCCTTTGGGTCTGTCAGCCCCATGATTGTGTTAGCCACTTTGACAGCTGACAATCAGCTGTCAAGCGGTGGAAAAACCTTTCCCCTGGGAGAAGACGGAAAGGTGAGCAGTCAGATCTGGGTAGAGCTCCTCTAGGGCCCCTGAGTTTATTTCTGGGGCTGAAAGGGTGAGAGCTCCCCGGGTAGATCTGGCAGAAGCTCTGCATCTGGGAGGATTCTGCTCTAAGCATAAGAAAGCGTCACGACCATCTCTGATCAAGATTTTTTAAACTAAAGTATTCCAGAACAGATGGAGCAGGAGCAGAATTCCTGGCAAGTATTTTTTCAGAAACTTAACTCAGTGTTTAAACTTAGTGGTCTCCTTTGAAAACAAAGTGGAAGATACAAAGTATCTAAGATGGCGCTGGCTTGAATGAAAGGGTGTGAAAACGAAAGTAAATCAAGCTTTGAAGTAACAAAAGCTCTTGTTTAAAGCGGAAGTGTTTGTTAGCATTTTAAAGCTACTGGATTTTAC
>JANHFO010002787.1:165084-183008 GCA_032468095.1 Pareas carinatus | reverse complement strand
TCATGCCTAAGGCGGGACTAGAACGCAGAGTCTCCTGGTGATTGGCCCAAAGTCACCCAGCCGCCTTTCATGCCTAAGGCGGGACTAGAACGCAGAGTCTCCTGGTGATTGGCCCAAAGTCACCCAGCCGCCTTTCATGCCTAAAATGGGACTAGAATGCTCAGTCTCCTGGTTTTTAGGCTACCTCCTTAACCACCACACTAAACCGCCCCATTTTAACATTCCTGTCCATCTAATGCCCGTCCCATGCCCAGGTCCAGATCTCAGCTGAAGGAGACCAAGATCAAGATTTCTCAACCGTCAGCAACTTTAAGATGTGGGGTTGACTGAAGAATTCAGGGAGTCAAAGGTCAAACATCTTAGAATCGTTGAGGTTGATAAACCCTGATTTAAATCATCTGTTTCTTCCCATTCCCTCTGTAATCCTAACCCAACACACCTCTACAATCTTACCTAAAAAGATAGATTGAACACTTAGTGATAATTGTATCAATCAGCCGGATATCCTGAGGAGCATCCATTCTTTGTCATGCTCAGGTGATGATTTCCATCCTGACCTCACCTGAATGGTGCTTTGTTGTCCTGATGGTTGTGGGTTGGAATATCAGCAATAGAGGAATAGAAGGATTGCTCATGTCGATTCTTTCTTTTAAAAAAAATTATATATATGCATATTTGGGCGGAGTGCAGAGTTATTTTTAAAAACTTTTCCGTTCTGTACATTCTTCATGTGAAGGGTTGCTATGGAAATGCAAATGTACTGGTTAGCATTTTTGGCATCCTGCCTGGTTCGTAGTCCAATATTGTATTCATTCTTTGTCTATATCCAAATAAGAAAAGTGGGTGAAGATGAGGTGATCTTGGCATTAAACAGAAATAGGCCTGAGTTATAAATAAAAGACCTCAAGCCCCCATCTTTTTTTTAAAAAAAAATTGTTTGTATGTAGCATAACTGCAATGAAACCTTCCAAGTTTAAAACATAGTCAGCAGTCCTTCGGCGTTTCTTTTACTGTCTTTACAAAACTTTGTTTTTGCAGGAATCTCAAATAGGCGTTGTTAGAAATGAACTGTTTTACTATTTCTTTGAAGCTGACAGCTTTGCTTCCATCACTCCACATAATGTTCTCAGTGTAAAACCTCACCAGTTAATCTATAGATATATAATCCAAAAACGACTCACTCACTGAGGGTATGACTCATCAAGAGATGGTATGATTCATCAAGAGATCTCTAAGAACATTAACACTACAAAATGAAACTGGCTGCATACCTTCATATTGCCATCTAGGCGCTCACTAAGAAAGGGTTTTTCAAAATATTAAAAAATAATATTTTTTTAAATATTAGACAGGTTTTTTTAAAATATTTTAAACAGAGTTATTTATGATTTTTGGCAAAACACGGGCAAGGAAGCCGCTGCGCATGTGCTGAGTTCACTGAGAGACTCCACCTGATCCGTTCCCAGCGGGAGAAGCCTCCATTCCCAGCGGGAGAAGCCTCCACTCTCAGCGGGAGAAGCCTCCGCTGGGTGGGGGAGGCTGCTCGAGTGGGAAGAATGCAGAATTATACAAAACCTGTGGCGGAGCACGGGTACAAAAAGCTAGTCAAATATGAAATCTATCTGCAACAAAGACGGTTAAAGGCCTGGAGACTAAAACATATGAAGAACGGTTGCATGATTTAGGTTTGACTAGTCTAGAGAAAAGAAGGACTAGGGGAGACATGATAGCAGTGTTCCAATATTTGAGGGGCTCCCACAAAGAAGAAGGGGTTAAATTATTCTCCAAAGCACCTGAGACCAAGACAAGAAGTAGTAGATGGAAACTAAATAAGGAGAGAAGCAACTTGGAATCAAGGAGAAACTTCCTAACAGTGAGGACAATTAACCAGTGGAGCGGCTTGCCTTCAGAAGTTGTGAATATTTCATCACTGGAGGTTTTTTAGGAAGAAACTGGACAGCTGTTTGTCTGAAATGGTATAGGGCAGTGATGGCTAACCTTTTAGACACCGAGTGCCCGGATGAGTCGCAGCTTAGGAGTCACGGCTTGTGACATCATTGGCCAGCGTTGCTACTCTGTTTCTGAGCATGCTCAGCTCTAGGGCGATGCTGGGGCGACTTGACTGGTATGCCAACAGAGATAGCTTTGCGTGGCCACTGTGGCACATGTGCCATAGGTTCGCCATCACCGGTATAGGGTCTCCTGCTTCAGCAGGGGTTTGGACTAGGGCAGTTGTCGCCAACCTTTTTGACCTCGGGGACCACCAAATTCACAATTTAAAATCCTGAGGCCCACTACTATGATTTTTTTAAAAGGTACATACATTGGTAAAATATTAATATAAAAGGCACCTATTTAATATAACCAAATTTTAAAAGCTTGTTTAATTATAACAAAAATTACAACAAACAGAGATCGAGAGAGAGAAAGAGAGAATGAGAGAGAAACAGAAAGAGAGAATGAGAGAAAAAGGGAGAATGAGCGAAAGAGATAGAGAATGAGAGACAGGGAGAGAGAGAAAGAATGAGAGACAAAAACAGACAGAAAGAAAGACAGAATGAGAGAGAGGGAGAGAGAGAGAGAGAGAGAGAGAATGAGAAAAAGAGACGGCGACAAAGATAGACACACACACAGAGAGAGAAAGATAGAGAGAAAGAGAAACACACACACAGACATACCGCTCTGGCACTCCACTCCCTCCTTCTCACTTGCTTGCTGACTCGGCCGAGCTATGGGCGTCCCTGCTGCACGGGTCGATCTGTGGGCCTCCAGGCGCCCCACGGGCCAATCTCCAGGCACCTGCGGGCTGAATTATAGGCCTCCGGGCACCCTGTGGGGAGTTCTGCAGGCCTCCAGACACCACACTGGTTGATCTTTGGGTGCCATGCTGTCCGAATGTCTGGCACTCCTGCTGGCCGAGTCAACCCCTTGCAGACCACGCAGATCTTCTGGCGGTCCACCAGTGGGCCCGGGCCCACAGGTTGGGGACCACTGGACTAGAAGACCTCCAAGGTTCTTTCCGGTTCTATTCTGATTGATTGATGGAGTATCCTGACATCACCTTTGCCCAGAATGTAGAATGTGACACCTCACTAGTTCTCCCTAAAGAAACATTTTACCGTTCTAGTTCTAATTATTTTTCCAATTTTCCTATCATCAGAATTCATCCATAAATAATAATGAACAGATGTTCTTGGCTTCCAAGAGTGTACATCTGAATACCTAATCCACGCTACTAATTTTGTAGTGGCTGAAAAAAAAGTGTACAGGGGAAAAAAAAGCATGAAATATTTGTGGGGTATTGAAATGTCAAGTTAAACTCGGGTAAGACTTGGGAACTCTCCAGCATATGAAGGAATTCTCATTTTTTTTCTATTGATAAACCTAGCACTGGTGCACAATCTGTGGCCTGAGAATCAAATCCAGGCCTCAAAGTGTTTTTGCTCATTCTTTCAGCCCACACTTCAGCTGCTTCCTGTTTCAGTTCGGCAAATTAAAATTAAAACTTTGTGTTGTTAAGGCTAGTTCGGATGGGAAAGAGTGGAATGGGAGTAGCTTAGGACAGCAGTTGGGCAGAGTTTAATAATAAGATAGGCTTTGTGGCTTCCGTGTTGACCACCCCTGTATTCTCTTTTGCTCCGCCCACATTCACCTACCCTTGCTCTCTCAAATTAAGGCCTCTGTGGCAGTGGTCACCAATGGTGGACTGCGAGAAAATGTTGGTGGTCCGCAGGAAAATCTGATTTTTTTTGTATAGTTGTATGGTTCCTCTGTGTGTGTCTATCTGCCTTTCTCTCTGTATGGTGTCTCATTCTCTCTCTCTCTCTCTGTCTCTGTCTCTCGTGTGTGCGTGTCTCTGCCTGTCTCTCTCTTTCTCTCATTCTCTCTCTATCTTTCTGTTTCTGTGTGTGTGTGCCTGTCTGTCTGTCTCTCATTCTCTCTCGTATTAGGTATCGTACCTAATAGGAAAAACTCAGCTTTCTACTGTATCTGTATCCCTAATAGTTCTCTTAGCCAAGTATAAATTCTATTCCAATATTTTTTTTGCATATTTATAAGTCCACCACCTAGGATAATTAGCCACACATCTCCAAATTGCCAAGTTGGAGAAACACCGCACACTCTTTCCTTCTTTTCAGCCTGTTTTAAAGCACCTCCCAGCCTTATCTGAGTGGCAGGAACGGGATGAATGCAAATCTCAACCTCCTTTCAGTCTCGGTGTGTTTCCAGATATATTGGAGTTGCAGCTGACCACACATTTAAACAAGGGATTTGTTCTCTCACTGCGGCCACTTTCTTAGCCCCACGACTGCACACCTCTAAGCCGTCCCCAAGCCGAAGTCATAAAAAGAGCCAAGCCCCTCAAATCCACATCGTGATGCTGGCAAACAAAAAAAACAGAAAAGGAAGAAAGCATACTGCCAAAACAGATGGCCGTCAAAGCGCAGATATTAACCTCCAAGGCTTGTTGGAACAACCGCGTTTTAGCAGTTTTCTGGAAGATGATTGAAGGAAAGATTTGGGGTGTGGGGCTTATTCCAAGGAGAGAAGACAGCAATGGAAAAATACTGCTCCCCCCCCCTCGAATGTTCACCTCCCAGAATAAGGACTGTAGAAGTTCCCACACTTTGCCAGATTTGCTTGTTGAGGGAGAGGAACCCTTCTCTCTATGTTTTATCCTTGGCCTTTGTCTGCTGAGGTCACCAGCAAAACAGACAACAAACACTAATTGTGGTGCAGGTCTGAAGCTGGTCATCAGTTTAAATAACACTTAACAGATATGAAGTCTGGGAACTTTGTGGTGTTATAACTCTCACTCCTTCCCTATCTCCTTTTTAGCCCTGCCATTCCGGTGGGTTGTTTCATCAGGGGAAGCAATTATATAAGCTGATAGCAGCTTTTTCGCTCAGCTTCTGGCAGGAAGCCAGCATCATGCTGCAGAGGTGCAGGGTGTGCAGCAAGTGGTTGCACTGAGTGACGCTCCATAATGATATGATGTGGCTGTGTGATTAAGAACTGGCTTCCTGCCGAACCATTTCTGCCTAGGAAACAACAGCCACTGTACTTCAGCTCCTTGCTGCTCAACAGCAGCGTGTCATGGAAGGTGCTGTTTCCTGGATTGTGTGATCACAAGAGGTGAAGACTTTGTTAGAGGGTAAAGTCCTTACCCAGATCACACTTAGTTTTCTGAACAATAGTAGGCAAAATCCCATCAAAGCCCAGGCAACTGAAAGGTTTTGCCTTGAGAAAGCAAGGGAGCAAGGAAGCTTGGCTATAAGCCATCTGGTACCAATTATAGCTTGTAGTCATGCAACAATTTATTCTATAGCTTTACCAAAAATGATACCCATTCGCCACACCCCTGCACAAGATTGTGTCCATCAGGCATGGACTTGTAAACCTTTCACCCATGTTTCCCAGCTTCTGCAGATATACCATGCCTTTATCTTGGCCTCCTTTTCTCTAAGAGACATAGCTTATGTAGTCTCTCATTTGTAAGGCAACTATCACTAGGAAGACCTGCTCAGTCTCAGGAGAAGAAAAACTCCTCTCCTTTCTCAGTGCCTGCTTTATGGGGACCAAGGTCTCTGGCTCTATATTTGAGAAGCCTTTGGCAGTATGGCAGAATGGCTTCAGTTTTATGACAGTGAGTTTCATCTTACATTGGTGGTCCCATTGACATTTCCTGGAGGCAGCAGACAAGAAATAACAGTGGTTTTAAAGCACCAGGAAACTGAATCTGAATCACCATTTTAATTTCCCAGAAAACCCAGAATGATGTCATATCTGGGACAGTGTAGCCAATTCAAAGCAGACTCCCCCATCAGCTGTGGGGCAGGCATGAGTAGAATCATGGTCTGCTGTCCACTGGATCTTCCCATATGATGATACTACCATGCCGTGTCTTTCATCCCAGATGTCCCCCTAAGGGAAATCCATTTTTAAAAAAGAAGGGGGCAGGATAGGTCTTAGTGAAAACCTCAACAGACATTCTTTATTCTTAATCCAAAGGCTGCATCAGTGTCATAGCTTCCCAGACAGAGGCGAGCACACTAGGGAAATGGAAACTGGCCCAAAATAAGGGAGTAGGGGAGAAAGGACGCAATTCTACAAACAAATAGTCAAGTGGTTATATTGTTTCTTGTTAAATCTTAAGAGTTGCATGTATAAGAATAATATTCTCCCCACAAGGAAGGGTCTCAGTCTCTGCTCAAAACTCACTGTAGCTTTGAAACTTTTCTTGGCATCTTGACACTCAGGGAAATGTTTGGGAATATAAAGGATTAACGTGGCCAACTTTCCAGCCTCACTTCCAGAAAGGTTTCCTGGGATTCCAAAGCACTGTCTCTGAACAATCGGTCTTATATTCCACCCCACAACTCCGACCCCCGGCTCCTCACAGTGTTCAATTGTTGTTCTTTCAGAAAGGTTCATACGGTGAGTTAATAAGATGCTATGGGAGCCAGCTGATTATCTTTTTCCTTCAGCTTACCGGATGCTTCAATAACATGCAAAAAATCTACTATTCTTTCAAATTTAATTGAAATTATTCTTTCTCATGAAATGGGAATGGCAGATACAGGTGTAGGGAGATGTAAGATGATTGAATAATTTCCCATACGAACTGAGTTTCCAGATGTTATCAAACCCATGTGGAAGGTAGTGAAAAGGGAAAAAGTTATTTCACTAGCTAGCACACAACATAACAATTATCTTACTCTTTATGAAAATTGTTTCTGGTGTCAACTCCTTCAGTTTTATTTTACACATTTTTACTGATACTATTGTGTTCTAACCAGAAAAAAAACCAGGAGATTTTGAAATAAATAAATTAGTTCAAAAGACACATACAAAGACTAATATAAAAATTAATTGGAAGTAGTCCTCTCCTTGGTATTCTCTGAATGTATGGACTTCAGTTTCCAGAATTAACATCTATATTGTCAGGACAATTTGGGGAATTAACAAATGCCAAGATTGGAGAAGGCTATACTAGAGTACACAACCCTAGTTTATAAGCAAACAAACCAAGCACATAAGAGAATACAGTTTGTCCATTAGACACTAAAGTACTATATCCCTTTTCAATGCTACTTACAGAAAGAAGTGTTCTCTTAAATTCAGGTTAAAGTATGCAGATTGAACATGGACATTCTCCAATGAGTTAGAGAAATTAGGGTGAAAAAGCCCTGAGGATACTGAGACAGGATTCTTTTATCAGTAAACAATAAATTGTCCTCATAGAGAGAGGTCAGCTGATTTATGGATCTTTCTATCCTTCAATAATGCAAGATTGGGACATTAATATCTCTTCATTCTCCATGCAATAAGTATCCCACAAGCACACTAGCATTTTCTTCATGTAGTGGCTCTGTGGACCTTTAGAATGCTGATCATAGGAAAAGTTCACAGTTTAAGTCCCATACAATGAGACCGAAGATAGTATAATAACCACTGGATCTGGGCAGAACCAACTTATTTCAATTAATTCTTTCTTTGTCACACAGAGGAGGTTTCCTGTAGTATATATTAGTCATTCTTTGATAATGAAAGAAAAGAATGAATTCACCAACCTCCTTATCAACATTCCTCCATAACCAAAATATATCTCCTTGTGTGGGATTTTGAGTTTTTCATTTCCAATAAATTAAAAGAAAAGAAAAAAAAATTGATGCAAATAAAGCCAACAGTTAAGCTTCAGTCAAAAGTGAGATTTTTAAAATAACATAAATAGAGTATAAAGGAGGTTGCCTCTTGGTCACATAATCCTAATGGAAGTATATTCTTGCCTGAAGCTACCTGTCCACTCACCTCATGTCTGTCTCCTTGCTGGAATGATAACTACAGGTATGTTACAACAAATTGGCTTAAGAATATTTCACCTCATACATCAACATCCAGCACCACCTGCTGGTGAGAGTCTGTAGCCAGGCTGGATGAATTCTGGAAATCTATTCAATCTCAGAAAAGAACAAAACATTTTACAGAATTTGGCTTTTTCATGAAAATATCATGAAAAGATATGCCTGTCATAATGCATATCTTGCGTACAAAAAAGTCTATGTTCAACTCCCAGTTTCTTCAGTTGGAAGGGGAAAAAAAGAGTTGGAAATGGGAAGAAAGCTTTCAGAGCAACAATGAACTTTTCTGGTCAGTCATCCCAACATTTCTCAAAATCTCAACATTCATTTTAAACAATAAAGTTATGGCTTAAAAATATGACTGAACAATGTGTGGTTCATCAAAGACTGCCAAACTTCAACTCCACAAAGCCACAGAAAAATGGCTGGCAATGACATCATATAGAAGGGCATGAGTTGTCCTCCAAAGGTTTAAAATGCATGCTTGATATAGTGCGACTAATGCCTTCTCAAAATTCTGAAACCTAAGGGAGACAGCCAAGCAAACCTTTAGTGATTAGGATGAAATGTTATTCCACTGCATATGCTTTTGTCTCTGCTAGTGACTAACAAAATTAAAATGAATTAACAAAACTAGCAAAGTGATGCTAATATGCTTCATTTGCCTCATACCTAAACTCAACTTGTTTTTTGAAGACAGCTTGACAAATACTAGTAACTGTGATACACAGAGCAGTTTTAGGAAGTCACTGACCTGGGCAACTAGGCCAAAATTCTGAAATCATGTCAATTGTACATTCAGATAACACAAGAATAAATACTTTTATCTTTATTTATTTATTTGTTTAGACTTATATGACTTACCGTTGGTGTCTACTTGTTCGTATCACAATGAACTGTAACAGGTAACTCAGAGAAGGCTCTGTCATTAGACAATGAACCAGCTGCTTCCATCTCCTGGCAGTGGACTGGGACATGTGGTGAACTGGAGCTGCCCTCTTTATTTGCTGTCTGGAGCAGTGTGTTTTATTGCATCTAAGACAGATGGCTTGTCCAGAGCACTTTGTTGTCCTAGCTAGACAAAAAGTGAAGGGAAGCTGCTGGGGAAAAGGTGTGTGAGAAAGGTGTAATAGAAAGTGGCAGCAGGGCCTCTTAGTAAAAGTGCAACCTCTGTCCATATTTTGTTATGTGCATGTTTTTTCTAGATATTTCCTGATATGCAGCACCTGGTATATTAAACTGTGAAATCATTTATGAGTGAGTCTTTTAAACTTGAATTGTTCTTACCAATCTGTATGACTGTTTAATTGACTTGTGTTCTTCTTTAAAAATTCAACTCCAAATCTCCTCCTGCAGGTCTATATAGGTATCAGCATATGAATCATATTTGTACATTCAGTTGCCCCTTTTCTTTCAACAGACTCTACAATGTGGCTTGATAAAGATTATGTCATTGGTGTAAGAAAAACCAGGTATCTCACGGATGAAAGAAAGATATGCCATGCAGCATTAACTGCTGAAGATCCAAGGATGGGAACTCTGCACCTCTTTGAGTGAAATTTCTTTGAGAGAAATTTTGTGTGTGCAGTTTGAGCTTTGCCATTGGGACATTAAGCTTCTGAATCAGAGGTTCCATTTAGCTAGCCATGACTAAGAGCCATTGCTGATCAATTCTCCTCCACAAAAAAGCCTAATTACAAGAGAAAAAGGAGCAACTCCCTGCCCTGTGGCAGCTTCCTCCACACATTGGCCCTGACCTGTTCGATCCACCTAATCTGAGAGAATGCTGGCACCCTAACAAAGGTGGCAGCCACACAGAAAGTTTCACCTGGTGATTGAAGTCAACTGGCAGGCCGGAATTTCCCTAAGGCTCAGTATGTTAGCCCTGAAGTGCCAAGTATGCAGAAGCCTTGGAAGGGGGGCTGGGATAAGGGAATCCTTGGCATTAGTTTGATTTCCTCCCACTCCCAACAGCTCATGGGCAAAGGCCTTGGGAAAGAAGGGGAAAAGCTCCTTTATGCAGGTGTTTCTTAAATGGTGAGCAAAGGAACACCCTCTTTGTTGGCTGCAGCAAAGGAAGGCCTTGTGCTTCACCTCTTTCACACAAAAATAGGGGCCCTCCTGTCTTTTTGGCATGATACCTATGAAAGAGAGGTGTTAATCACAATCAGATAAATGAAGCAAGAGAGGAGGAGGAGAAACTTCAGCCTACCCTTGTGCCTTGGTAATTACTGTTGAATGGCTTCTGGTCTGTTCACCTCCGTGCCAAGTCAGTAATGTATCCCCATTTGGTCGATTTGAGATCTCCAGCAACACCTGTGGGAAAGGCTTTAATTAATCCTCAGTTACTGTTGTAATTGCACTATCCTAAGGGAAAGACCTAGTAGCCAGGAATATGCTTTTAAACATATACTGTAAACAACATTTGTCCTCAGGAGGGTTCAGTAAATACTATGGCTTTGACCCTTTCAGTGCTGGATGTTTAAAAGAGTGTGTTTTGTTAAACTGCTAGGAGTCATGGAGTGGGTAATTCTTCTCATACCCTGTTGGGAGTTGAAGCATTTCTTGGAAATCTGTGGGTAGATGAGAAGAATATTTGAACTTACCAATTTAGCCTTAATTTTAATTATGCTTGCTTACAATTTCAATAGAACTTGTTCACAAGTAATTAAGCAGGCCCAGGGTGGCACTTAAGCAGTATTCTGCTCTTGGACAACTTAATTTCATTTTCAAACACACATTCATAAAACAATACAAACCTTACTGGAGGTGTGTGTGTTTCTCTCTCCCACATTTGTGTTTATGTTACAAAGCATCACTTTGCTTTTTAAGATTGGCTTGGTGAGTGCTGAAGATCACGTAAAAGTTGAAGTTTCCCTGTAGGATAACCTTAATTTATGGCTGGAAAGGAGAAGAAATGAAAAACAGAGGAACAGGAATGATGTGGTGGGAAATCTAGTGTTAATATTTTTGTGGTAGTTGCAGATTGTGCAAATCTAAAAATAAATCATATCCTAAGTAACTTGCGATAAAAGGTACATACCTTTGTCTTTGGGACATTTATTTCCTTACATATTATTTGGATTCCAATATATCTGACTTCTTGAAAATAATCTTTAATCATATCTGCTTGTATTACCAATATTCAGTGATTGAGCAATAATTTGGAAAGAATCCCTAGTAAAGTACACAAACTCTAAAAATAATGCAAAAGCTCATTTTAAGCAATGGAAGAACTAGATATTATAGATTTGCAGTTTTCATGACATTTAATTGCATTCTGCCTTATGGTACAACAGAAAAACAATGTTACTGCATCATACATGTGGTATTCTTATTCTGTCAGTAAATTGACATTAAGATATATTTGCTTTGTAATGACCCATACTGTAAAATGTCAAAGTTTTTTGAATCTTCCGAATGTCAACTCATGGAACATTAAACACTCTATCCAATTCAGAAATGCCTTTAGATTTTGTCTCAGGTCTTGTCTGGTTATTTATTCTTTCTCTTTCCACAAAAGTATTATTTCTTAACACAAGAGATATAATCTCAGGTCTACAATATTCTAAAACTTTCCCAAGAAGAATTTGTCAGCTCAAAGCTCCTGGGAATCAGAATTTAACAACAATTCTAATCCTATATATCAGGGATCCCCAACCCCTAGTCCATGGACCGGCACCAGTCCATGGCATGCCAGCAACCGGTCCATGCAAACAAGCCAAGCCCCATTCATGAGATGCAGGAAACACATAAAACCACAACCCCTCCAGTCCATAGAAAAACTTTCTCCAGGAAACCATGGTGCCCAAAACGTTGGGGGCCACTGCTTTATATAGAAATATAGATGGGGAAAACTATAAGGGCCTGTAATCTTGGGGATCTAATAATAAAATAATTCTTCCATTTTTGGTAAAGGATATACTTTGGGGAAGGTGATTACAAGATTTTCAGGTCTTGCTACAATCCATGGATATTTGTATGATTTTAAAAAAATGATTCAATTTGCAATGATGAGAAATAGTTGCTGTCCAATGATGATTGTAGAAATTAAAAATATGGCAAGGTGCAAAGGAGTCACAATAAACAAAAACAATTAAAGAGAAGAATTATTTTACCCAAGATTCAATGGAATTGGTCACCAGTTTCATAGGAACAAAGAATCAAAGGACAACACAAAGCAGTTACAGGAGGGAGTAGTGGTTGCATTCAAACATTCAGTTACTTAGGAAGGCAGATTTAAGAAGACTTGTTGTGAATAAGGACATTGGGCAAGGGATTATACTCATGCAGAGCCATGAGCTATTTCTGAACATGACCCAAATTCTCTTCCTTTTTTCTTTTTCTTTTTTGGAAAGAAACCTTCATTAAAGGGACATATTGCTGCTTATTAAAATTAAATATTTAATAGAAGATGGCAACCCACAGTTTTAGGTACTTTTAAGCTTGACACATTACTTGAGCCAGGGCTTATCTTAGACTGCATTTTGTCTTATTGAATATTTTATGCAAACTAAAAATGAATTGCTGTGTTTGACTGGTGATCCCTGAGTTGGTCCTCAGAAAAGTTTGTGAATGCATAGTCTCACTACTCTTTGAACCAGGTCTTGATCAGTGATTTTGAAGAATGAGAGAGAAGCATGGAGATAATTAAGAAGTCGCCCCTAGGGAGCAGAGGGAAGTGTGAGATGGTGTTATGACAGTTTTTCTGAACCTGAACATTCTCCAAATCTGTGAATTCCAACTCATAGGATTCTCAAGTAGTATGGTCATAGCTGAGAATTCTGGGTGGTGAAATGCATATATGTACAGTGTAGGGAAAACTGCAGTGGAATAGCAATTCTTGCTCTGTATGTGTTTTAAAAATTGAATCTAACTCAATCTACTACTTCATATATAAATTATAAACAAAGATTTATCTAGGTCCAGAGCCCTTCAGATCTGTGGATTTCAACTTCCAGAGTTTTCAGCAATGACAGCTGATGGGGATTTCAGAATTTGTAGTCCAGGCACCTGGAGGACACTCAGGTTACAAAAACTTGATTTAGGCTAAAGTAGTGGTTTCTGTTGAAGTGTTCCATGTGGAGGAATTATTGTTATTCACTCAACTACAGCTGCATTTATGTTTTCTTGACTAACTCTGTTCAATTACAATTAATTAGTAAAAAGACAGAGTAAGTACATTATTTCTAAAAGTAAGGACCTGAAAAAATATTAGATTGTTATTTTTTTTTAGAAAACATATGAAGCATTAAAAAGGGAGATAATAATTGATACCCTCTTACATTGTTGTTGCTCTATCTGTAGTGAATTATCTGGAACATCCTAAGTGCAAGTAAAATGAGGATCTTTCAAGTCTGAGTCACTTTATTTCAACAGAATGTTAACCATATTTCAATTTGCACTTGAATTAATGGGTAACTACAAAGCTTTGGAAGTCTTAAAGAGCATGTTTCGCCTATTATAACACATTTTATTAATCAGTGTCTTTCATTAAGAGAGACCCTTCAGCTAAACAGTCATATGCCTATCTGAGGGGGGGCAGGGAAAGGATCTTTGCACACATAGTAATTGCAAAGAAAGGTGGCTCTCCAAGCACATTCAGAGATTCACCAGAACAGTTCAGAAAATCTGTTCTTGGTGGGGATACTAAAATTAAGGTTAGGCCATCTAAAAAACAAACAGAAATAAAGAAGACACTAACTGAAGTAGCAAACAGGAGAGAAGAATGCCCATACAATTCTGAGGGGAAAATATGGGTAGTCCTTCACTTACGACTACAATTGATTCCAAAATTTCCATTGCTAAGCAAGAGTTGTTCAGTGAATTTTGTCCCATTTCTTGCTACAGTTGTTAAGCAAATCATTGCGTTTGCTAAGTTAGTAACATAGATTCTGTCTTTTGCATTTCCTTTGCTTGTCCAAATGTCACAGGAAGTGATCACATGATCCCAGAACACTGCAACTACCATAAATACAACTGCCAATTGCCAAGCATCCAAATTTTGATCACATGGTAAGGAGGATGCTGCAACAGTTGTAAGTGTAAAAAACAATTTAAAGGTTTTTTTCATTGCTGTTGTAACGGTCACTAAATAAATAGTTGCAAGTTGCGAACTACTTGTTTTGAGATCTGTACTTGCTGCTATTTCATCAGAAGCAATTCTGATGCTCCCTTTTAAAAAAATCAAATCAACTTTTTCTTTGGCTCTCAATGTAGCATCAATTTTATTTGCTCTCTTTTTATAGAAATCTCATTTCATCATTCCAGTGTTTGTCTTTAAACTGCTAAATAAATTAGCTCTGTTCATAGTCACTCATACGTTAGTCATCTCCCTGATGGAGTACTAAAACATACTCTATTGTATATGAGGCTGTCCTTGAAGTCCAGAATGCATGTATATAATTACATTTATATGATAGCCCATCTCAAAAGTGATTCTGGATGTGACACAACAATTAATTAAAACAATAAATATATAAAAAGAACTGTGATTAACATGTAAACATCCCTAAGACACAAGAGAGAGCAAATGTTAACCATCGTGATGGAGCCATTGGTTTCATTGGTCGCTTGAAACTTCCACTTCTGATGTTACAGCCAGATCTTGAGTGACTTTTAGAAAGTTAACATGAATGGAGCTAACCTCACCTTGGGGGTTGGAAGAATGTTTCATAAGGAGGGGGGCACAACAGAGAAGAACCACTTCCTGGCACCCACGAGATGTATATCTCTAGCAGATGGGACCTGCAACATGCCTTCTGTACCACATCTGATGGGATTGCAAGATATAATTGGGGAGAGATGGTCTCTCAGATAACCTGATCCTATGTCATGAAGAGCTTTATGGGTTAAAACCAGCACCTTGAATTGGATCAGAAGCAAATTGGCAACTAATGCAGTTCATAGAGCAGAGATTGTAACATGCTGTTTTGGAAACACACATAACAGTCTGAGCTGATGCATTGTACGTCAGCTGAGGTTTTCAGACACTCTTCAAGGTCAACCCTATGCAAGTGCATTACAGTAATCTAATTGGGAGGTGGCTAGGAGATGAGTAATTGTAAGCAGAATCTCCCAATCTAGTAAAAGGCACAAGTGATGCACAACATGAAGGTGTGCCCTCCTAGCCATGTTTATCACTTGCTATTTGAGCAAGAGCCATGAGTACCCATATATGGCACATCAGGTCTTTGCAAAGCAGTACAACTCACCCAACTCATCTCTGATGGCATACTCCAGATTCAAAAATGCATACGGGTACATATGTTGCTTCAGTAAGCATCTCCTTAAATTACTCATACTGTTTCCCATGTTCATGAAATAGTATTTTAAAGAATTAGCAATGGTAAATGGAAGTTGCCTTTATGTAGTCTTTTTTAATCTTGATCATTGAACCCTACTTAGCACATGAGATTAAAATAACCCTTCTGTATATAGCTTAGCTTACAACCTTCCATTTTGATATGCTTTCCAGTAATCCATTTCTTTTTTATAGGTTCTTGTCTTGAACAATATTCATTTTTTTGTTTGTTTCTCAGTTTTAATTTATAATTGCGACTATGGTTTTGGGTGCTGTTGTTTTATTGAGATTTTATATAAATCATAGCCTTCGTTTTTTGGGTTCTTCTGGAAAAATGAAATGTCTGAGAGAAAACATTTAATAAATCATATAATTAAATTTAAACAGAAAATTTGTACTTAATGCTGCATTACTATAAACAGATCTTTAAATGTGTTCATTTGTGACTGAATTATCAGGCAGTATTCATGAAAATCAGTAGTTACTATGGATTTAAAGGTTTACAAGACAGAGATGTAAAATAAAGGGTTGATTTGAAAGATATAGCACATTTTATTATTAATATTTTCATTGAGATATTGCAGTGTGTAGAATCGCAAATTAAATTACATTATTAGTCTACTTATCCTATGCAGATATTTCATCATAAATACAAATAAACAATTTGATTTTTCTGCAGTTTCTTCAACCAAAGCATTTAATTGTGCCCATTTCAAATATATAACTTTGGTCAACCATCTGCAATTAGCTGAACTCAAATGGACTGCATTTGACCAAAAAAAGTTCAACATGTGCTCTATGACAGAATTTCCCATTGAATTCCCAATTTAGCTTTCCACCAAGGCTGCCAACTAAAGTTTGCCTGGTTTTGGCAGACTTGCTAACAAAATCTGTGTGGTAAAGACAGAAAATTGAAACCCAAGTCCAACCTAGCCAATCCACCACATGCACAAACGAGCTTAGCTTCCAGCATTTGATCACTATCTTGAAGGGGCAGCTTGAAGTATGGCTACATACAAAAGAGATTTATTTACCAAAATGCAGTCCATATTCTGGAATGAAAGTGGAAGTATTATTTCAATGTAGTTGTACATTTATTTGGATTGGCTTTGGCTGTATATAAAGAATGTCAAAGGTGCAATTTTCAGTGATACTCTTGAAGAATTAGAATGTCCTTGAAAACCATTCAGAAACTGCAGCAACTCCAAATATAGTGACCACATTCTTGAGTTTTCTTAAATAAATAGTCCAAAAACAGATTGATCTGACTGCTCGGATCAAATTTTGCCCTTACTGAAAAATCTTTTTTAACTTTACTATTTTTCTGTGCATAATCCAAGGTGAGAGTTTGGCAGATAGCAAACAAATAATACATAAGTAAAATTTAACTTATTTCTACCTTTATGTGAAAGGAAGAAACTATGTGAATTTTCCTTAGAACAATATTCTACAGAACTTCTTATTTCTGGCAGAGATTAATCTAACCTTTCCGTAAAAAGCATGACTTAAACAAAAAACATTTCCTAAAAGAATATTCAGGGTACAAATCATCTGAGGATTTAAGGCTATCATATTCTCAACTAACTTTGATGGCTAGTGATTTCTAGAGTGAACTTTCTTTATGCAGATGATATACATGAAGTACAATTACTGAATGGCAAATAAATGTAGTAACTTTTGAAAACAATATCAAAATCATTTCACAATAATGATGCTCAAGCCTCAGTTACAAAAAATAGAGTCATGGATGTTATGGTTTAAAATACTGTAGAAAGTCTATTTGAGATTTGGTAGGTGGTGATGAGATCTAAATGCAAAGAGGTAAAGCCAGGAAGTAAATGATTAGAATGGTGGAACAGTATGATCTGCAAAATGAAGAAAAAACTCAGGGAAATCCAAAAATAAGAGAATATTTGTGTTTCTTCAGGTTGTGCAAGGAATGCCTAGCTCAGGAATTTCCAATCTTGTCAATTTTAAGACATGTGGACTTCAAGTCCCAGAATTCTCCAGACAGCATGACTGGCTGGGAAATTCTGGAAGTTGAGATCCATGCATCTGAAACCCTCCAAGAGTGGGAACCCCTGACCTGTCCAGTTTCCCTCTGCTTGAGAAGAGAGAAAAAGGAAAGCTGTAAACTATTTCTGAAGGTAAGTCATCCTGTCTCATTCCTGAATTTTGATTGTTGAGAAATATTGAGCTCTGCCCTTCCACTAGGTCTAAGTAGGCCTAATATATATGTATTCCAAAATAAGAAGGGTACAAATAGATATGTGGAATGCTAAAGATCTTAGTTTATGTTTGTGGCACTATCTTTCCATGATGATGTAATGAGGAATTGGGGGCTAATAAGGTAGGAGTGTTTTTTTTAATTAAGATTTTTATACCGCCCTTCTCCCTGAAGGGACCCAGGGCGGTGTACAGCCTTATAAAACACATGAAAAGAGATAACAAACAAATAGACAAAACAAATATCACAAGATTTAAAACCAACTAAAAAACAGATAATTAATAGAGGCTGGAAGTCGAATGATAAAACCAATTTAAAACTAATTAAAATTCATAAATCTAAATTCAAGTGGGGAAAGAGGAGATGCAAATCAGGCCAGCCCGGCCTGTATGAACAAGTGGGTCTTTAATGCTTGTCGGAAGGCTCGAAGATCCATGATGTTGCGAATTTCTGTGGGGAGGTCGTTCCAGAGGGTGGGCGCGGCCACAGAGAAGGCTCTCCCCCTGGGGGTCGCCAGCCAACATTGTCTGGC
>JANHFO010002787.1:148808-158931 GCA_032468095.1 Pareas carinatus | reverse complement strand
TTTAACTGAATCACAAGGATGGGATTGTGACAGTATATCATCACTACGTAGCTGGGTTATGGAAAAACATTCCTTTTAAGCCTTTAGAAACTACCTATAAGTTTCAAACTGGCCCCAAGTAAAGTGGCTCAGCTGCTGAGCATGTAATATCTGGATGCTGCATTGGCTCCCTCTTTGCTTCTGAGTGCCATGTTAACCTGTAATCTGTAATCAAAATGTAAGCTTCATATTCTAATTGAAAATGTGGAAATATATTCAATAATTTAAGGTTGAAATTAGGGAAGGTGACACAAGCAAGGAAAAAGAAATCATGATAGGAATATTGGGAGACCCAAAATATTCCTTAAATATCCTTTCTGAAATGCTTAACCTAAGCACAGTTTAAAGTTTTCTCTAAAGCTCATTTTTTTGGGGGTAGAGACTGTTTTCTTGGCAAGGTTTTTCAGAAGTGGTTTACCTCCTTCCTAGGGCTGAGGGAAGGTAACTGATTCAACGTAACCCAGCCAGCTTTATGACTAAGGCAAGACTAGAACTCACAATCTCTCAGTCTCCAGTCTCTAACCTGTTGCCTTAACCACTGCATCGATATCTAGGAATTAATCCAGCGTCCCTAAAATTTGGCCAAAACAAAATTTAAAGTGACCTAATTCGGTGAGCAGTTAAGTATGTACTAAAATGCACAGCAATTTTCTGACTATTTGATTTATTACAATATAGCATTGTTTTTATCAAGTCATGTAAAAAGACATTTAAGGGCCCAATGTTATCAAGTATACACAGATCCTATATCAGACATCGCATCCTTAGCATTCCAGTTGCTTCTACTCTTGGTTGTTCCCTCTTTCATGTAAAAATGGGGTTTCAGCACCCTAATTTGAAGACCCCATTTATTTTCAATACCATGGAACTGCATTTATGCATGCAAGTGCATGCATTGGAGAAAGTGGTGTGTGTGTGATGAAGCTCTTGCTACAAATATTTGGCAGAAGCAGCCTGTTTAAAAATGCATTGACTAATTTCTTTATAAATTGCCCCAGGCATTTTGATGTCTGCTATTGTCCAAGAGACTCCTAAAGGCTTATTATGACTTGAGGGCTAATTTCATCTCAAGCCACCGCATTAGCATTCAACCATTGCACCTGGTGGAGAAAATTGTCCCTTGAGCTTTCCATCATGGTCCTGCAGACATCTGCTAATTCAGAACGTTCACCTAAGTGGGCAACATATGATTGGTAATTTGAAAGCTAAATGCTGCCTATCTCATCTAAATATTAGTTAACCCTCCTTTTCTCCCCCTCTCTGTTCATTCTTTTTAAACAGCTTAAGCGGAGAAGAAGCTGCTCCTTAGATGCCACAGCTTGCTTGATTGAAGTGGGCTAGACAATTGCATCCTTTCAAAGTTCTCTTATATTTACAAACCAGAATGGCATAAGGCAACATCAAAGAAAAGTTCTTCTGCTTACGCAAAAGGTGACAGAAAGCAAGCACTAAAGACACCCACGCCCACCGGTGCAGCAGAGCTGTGCTCTCTTACCTTTCCATCATTGGTAGGATCTGATTAAATTTATCTGACCAAGTTAATGAGCATCTTAGAGTATCTTTGACTAATGAATGTTTATTTATTCCTGATTACTTCTGTAATTGAAGGCACCTGCGTGAAATGGGATTGAAACAAATCTTAGCTGGGCCGGGTCAAAGGAGGTGAAAAGACTTTGAAAAAAATGAGTTATTCCAACCATTAAAACTTTAACTCTTCGTGAGTTTCACTTTGATGACTCAAGGGTACGAACCTGAACTGACATCTGGATATAGGAATTCTTTAAAAAGCAGCTGTAAACACATTATTGAACATCAGATATCATATCCCAGTGACACTGAGCTCCAAGAGACATCGAGGCAATTTTAATAGGAGCTGAATTTGAAGGTTCCTGGAGATTTGGGATAAGCAATCAAAAAAAGTCTCTGTAATGTCAATGTTTATTCTGAGGTTTTCAGAGAAAGGAGTCACACCCTTATTTATTGTAATAAAAATATTTGGAGTTTTTCTAAAGATGTTTACAATACTGAACGATACCTTCATTTTCAGCGACATTTGGTGAAGGCTTCAAAAGTGTTTGCTTTGAAATAGGCATTGAATCTCACTCTGAACTGACCTTGTTACATAGCCAAAACTGTTTACTGACAAACATTATGACATCATTTTTTGTACTTTGAAAGCCTCAAATATTTTTATTTTCTGATGTATGTACATTCATGCATACATACATATACAGTTTGGAGGAAACAGTGGATTAGAATTGCATCTATTAGGAAAAATAATGCCAGCCAATTTTAGGGGGGGGGTTCCCTTGAAATTGAAATTTCTAACATAAAGATATAGAAATAGTTTCAAAATAATAAGTCCAGTCAAATAATCTCTGATTTCAAACCAAGGTATAGCTAGGTGCCTGCATTCCTAAATTTTCTGTATCCCAGTTTTAAAGACCTTCTCTCCACCTTTTTGGTTTTTCTCTCTCTACCCCTTTTTTAATTTTAAGTTGGCTAGAAGTCAACTTAAGTTACTAGAATTGAGTGGGAAAATGGAAATAGCACTAGATCTGAGGAAACAAATTGGAACTGGGCCATTCCTTTCATTTTCCTGAAAGTCCAGAATCATTTGTCTTCTCTTTTCCTCAAGGTATTTCTATTGAAACTATCATTATAAGGGCAGAGGTGGCTTCAAATCCACTTTGAGAAGCAAATTGAGCCTCCTTTTGATGACATCACTTCTATTACTGGAATCTGGAATGTTAAAAAAACCTCAGCAATGCACTGATGATTGGCAGAACTAATCAGTTTTCTTCCTGTATCAATCTGAAACCATCTTCAATAATTCTCTATCCATTGCTATGGAACTTTAAGAACCTATCTCTATTCTCTATCCATCGCTAAAGAACCTTAAAAGCTTGTGCCTAGGTCCTGTTGTTTTCATTATTTTTTCCTCATTAGAGATGGGTAGAATTTCATTCAGTTTACATTTTTAAGCAAACAGCTTATTTTGCGTTCTCTAAATAAATGCAAGGATGAGAGCACGTAAATCTTTTGGACTACATATTTCTATGAATTTTGTAATGTAGTTCCAATAATGCATGTAAAATACGTATCTTGAGGAAATTGCATACAAAATGGTTATTTTAGGAAAAAATTGTGTTAAAATGGTTTCATAGGGGAAATGAATATGAAAATAAATGAGTATTTGAATTCACAGATTGATACAGAAATAGTGCTTTTATTATTTTAAAAAATGTAAAACTGCCAGAGACCAGAAATAGACTGAATTATCCTTCCACGGATTGGGTATATGTCTTTCATACATTAAGATTGCACATAAGAACTGTTTTATTTTTTTACTAATGCTAGATAAGCTTTTTAGCTGAAGACTAAGAAAAAAAATATGAACAATAGGTACTGGCATTGCGTCTGCATTCTTCATCTTGCAAAACCACAGCTAGGCATGCAGGAATCCCTGATAACAGCTTTAATGAAGGAAAATCGTTCTCATAAGACAATTAGAAGAGGTGCATCAGAGTTTTGCTGCAGAACCATCAAGTCCAAAGTGGTGGTAAATGTAATTACCAGTGAAAAGTCAGAGTACAATATTTAGGGCAACATCTCTAGCCAGCTAAAAACAGCAAGCTTCTAACCCAGCTTTAATTGAAGGCACGGTAAGAATGACTATACTTCTAAGCTCTCTTCAAAGTTTCAAAGGGGTCACATTTTCAGGCTGCTACAATCTCTCTCAGTTATCTCTTCCTGTTTCTGGGTATCTTTCAGTTCTGTTTTTCCAAACGCACTACTTAGACAAAGGAAGAAGAAAGTGATAGAATGCATCAGAAGCAGCTGGGGATGAAATGGCATTGTTGTGAGGGGCCCCCCTCACCATGGCATATGCACAATTTCAGGTGTATTGAGAGATTTCAAATGCTGGGGATAAAAAATATGCATTTTAATATAGAGTAATCTACCAGATTACTCTATATTAACATTCCTGTTTATTTCAGTATAAAATGTGGCACTTACAGGACAAGCTTCTTGTTTCACAAGTGACATAAATAAGTATTGAAAATTTCCTGTAAAGAGAGGTTAATGACTTAGAAACCACGAATAATTCCTCAGCAGCTTGCAATCACTATGGAAATTCAGAGGTTTCAATAGCGTCTGGACCGAATAGATGGAAAGGATCACACTTGGGTTGACTAAACCTGTTAATAACATTCTGGGGTCAATTAAACTCACCTTTAATTTTGGAAAATTACATTTCTTGGGTTAAAGGATCAATAGTATATCTCCAATTCAATATTTTCCATATTGAAAATATGAAAGTGATACCTGCATGAAGTCAGTGCTTTCCAGGATTTTAATTCTGAAGTTTCTTATTCCAACAACAGGTCAAATTAGGATAAATGAAGGAAAGTGTGGAAGATTAAATTCATGTTTCCCAATAGGTAATTCTAATTTTCAAAATGAAAATATTGTCTCATACCCTTACTGAGATCTGTATTTAATATTCTATAAACCTGTTTGCATTGACTTATTCGGCTTTCCTCCCTTTTCCCAGCCCTATTGCCTAGGGCAATGTGATAAAATTTTCTTTTTGAAGAATAAAGCATATCATGTTCATATTTAGCACATAATAGAGATAGGATGTTAGAGTTCTTGAACAACTTTTGGCCTAGCACATTTAACCATTACTTCTGGAGTGCAGCTCATCCCAGACCAGCAGTTTATTATTCAGTCCATATTTAACCTAACTGCATCTGTCCCACTGACAATAACTTAGTGGTTGTAACCTATTAATCTGCTGCCTGCCTGTCTGTCTGTCTGCCTGTCTATCATCTATCATCTATCATTATCTATTTATCTAGTTCCATGGATTGGAAGAATAGATGAGAAAACAACTTGAGTCCCAAGTTCTTAAGGTTTTTCACCTGAACCTTTAAAGTTCGTAATACATTCATAGTCAGTTTGAATACATAAGCATAATTACGATCATTTGTATACATATGTATAATCATGATCATTTGTATATATAGGCATATATAGGCATAATCAATTAAGTATGTAAGCATAAGATACATTCATAGTCCTAACGTACGTAACATTCATCATGTCTTGTTATAAAGTGCGGACAAAAGCCATTTCATCTTGTCACAAAGGACACCCTTTGCACTAACACTGTCCTATGAATCAGCTGTTTAGTAGGTTGATGACATGAGAGAAGAAACTGTCCTAATTTATTTATTTATTTATTTATTTTATTTTAATCAAATTTTTATGCCGCCCTTCTCCCGAAGGACTCTGGTTGTTTTGGTTTGCAATGCTCTGTAGCGTCAACCAGAGGGGAGAAGTTTGAAAAGATTATGTCCAGGTTGTGAGGGATCCATAATTATTTTCTCTGCTCTTTTTTTGGATCATTCAGTGTACAGATCTTCAATGGAGGGGAGTTTTGTAGCAATTATTTTTTCTGCAGTTCTAATTATTCTTTGAAGTAGAACTGAGTCAGCAGTTCCTTGGGTAGTCTGAGTTTTCTGAGTTGTCTCATAAAGACCATTCTTTGTTGTGCTTTTTTAATGACATTCAGCTTGGTACTCCTGATTTTCAAATGCTTTGTTGACCAAGTATTGATATATTTTCCTGTTTAAGAACATTCAGATAGTCCTTAATTTACAATCATTTGTTTAGTCACTGTTCGAAGTTACAACAGCACAGAAACAAGTGACTTATGACCAGTTTTCACACTTGTGATCGTGCAGCATTCTCACAGTCACTTGGCAACTGGCATGTATATATGACAGTTGGACTGTCCTGGGGTCATGGGATCACAGCTTGTAACCTTCCCGGACAGCTTCTGACAAGCAGTCAATAGGGGAAGCCAGATTCACTTAACAACTGCAGTGATTCACTTAATAACTATGGCAAAAAGGTTGTAAAATGGGGCAAAACACACTTAACTGCCTCACTTAGCAACAGAAATGTTGGGCTCAATTGTGGTCGTAAATCGAGGACTACCTTTATAAAGAATTACAACAGAAAAAGACATGGCAGATAGAGCTACTTAGGTGACAGCTGTCCAGCCGGCCATCAAAACATCCTCTTAGGCCAATCCTGCATGCCTTTTTTCAGTAGAACAAAAAAAGGGAAATAATTAAGTTTGCTGATATTACTCAAATTCAATTCAATATAGCTTCCCAAATGCCCGTAATGTTTATTTACCCAAGAGATTAGAAAGGGAATTGTAAAACCTGTTATGTACAGGTTAGTAAACTGATGTTCATTATGTAGAATCTGAACTAATTGGCCTTATAACTAGATATTGATTCTAAACTGTGAGACTCATTCACCAACAATAGCAGTACATAGCAAACAAAGAATTAGTGTGCCCAAGAAACATCCTAAGTATTCATGGATATGTATGCTCAATGCTACTAATATAAAAACCCTTAATTGATAAGATTGTTTCTAAGGTACATAAATGGTCAAAGATTCCACAGCTAAAACTGCACACCAAGGTTAGAATGAGTCCACCATGCCTAATAACCTGTGTAGACTGTGAGAACAAATTAAGACTAAGCTGTGAAATAGCAAATTATGAATAAAATCTACTTTTGCTCCTATTGTTTAAATTGAGTAAAATTCTAGAGAAAAAGCAGGAGGAAGGATCAAAAGTCAATGTGCCCAATGCACTTGCCAAAGTAAAGCCAGTTAATAGTTTAAGATTTTCCCAAGTACAAAAACTTAATTCTTTTTACACAGTATACTAAGAGCTGTAGTGGCGCAGTGGTTAGAGTGCAATACTGCATTCCACTTCTGTTAACAGTCGGCTGCCAGTAAGTTCAGCAGTTCGAGTCCCACTAGCTCAAGGTTGACTCAGCCTTCCATCCTTCCGAGATCAGTCAAATGGGGACCAAGATTGTTGGGGGCAATATGCTGATTTTTGTAAACCGCTTAGAGAAGGCTATAAAGCACTGTGAAGCGGTATATAAGTCTAACTGCTATTGCTAACTGCTATTGCTAATTCTTTCTTACTTTGTTTTTCACTTCACAAAAATGTATTTTTTTTAAAAAAATCATAAAATGATTATGGTATGTGTGCTGTTTTAAAAAAAATTTACTCAAGCATTTAAATTTAGATTTGATCATGATAAAGCTAGGTGAAATTAGATAATTTAGTCTACTGAATGTTTCACTAACCACTATAAGTTGGAAATAGCCTATTTGATACCCATTGGCACTGGTATACTTGCAGAAAGGAAGTTAGCATGCTTCATAACTGAGCACTATCCTCATATTTATGTTAAGAATGCTGTTGGCTCATAGATTAACCATCAAAACAATTATTTGCAATGCAGTGCTTTGGTGGTGTATTCATTTGCTCAGAAAAGAAGATACATCTGGTAAATTGTGTATTGCAGAAATAGGCTGTTACCAAAGTGTCTAGCCATAGTAAATTGTCCAGAGTTGCTTGGAGCTGGATGTCATATGCATTTAATAAATAATAAGACCTGACAATGACTGAGAGCAGAAAAGTTGAAGAAAGAGATGGAATGGCTCATTCTGTGTACATAAGACAAAACTGTAAGAACAAATGCATGCAAACCTAGGATTGAGAAGGCTGCAACAGTCAACAAGTGCCAACTGTTCACTGAAGAAGCAGTGGACTACCTAGTTAGTTGCTGCAAGAAGATTGCACAGACTGACAACAAGCAGTGACATGACAAAGTAGCAACAATGCGGCATTGAAATACCTGCAAAAATGCCATTTGAATATCATTGCAAACAAGAACATGTGGGATCACAAAATAGACAAAGTAATAGAAAAGAAGAAGCTAAAGTTCTCTGAGAGTTTAGAATTCAAACAGAGAAGCATCTGCCACATAACACCCAGACTTTACAGTTGTGAACAAGAAACACAAAAAAGTCTGGACAGTAGATGTTGCAGTAGGTGGAGAGAGTAGAATAAAAGAAAAAGAAGTTGAAAAAAATCACAAAATATGAAGATCTACAAGTAGCAGTAGAAAGGTTGTGGAAAAAGAAAGCAAAGATAGCACCAATAGTAATAGATACCTTAGATGCAATCCCAAAACATCTGGAGCACCACTTGAATAACAATGGCATTGATAAAATCACCACCAGTCAATTGTAAAAGGCAGGTTTACTTGGACAAGCTTATATCCTTCAATGGTACCAGATTCTTGGAAAGTACTTGATAGGTGTGTATAAATGCCAAAACCAATCTAAACATCTGACTGGACTGTATGACCAACTACAATAAATAATAGTAATAAATAATAACAGTGAGAATAGTTTGGTACACTTAGATAATCTTACTGATTACAGGGCATTGCAAGCCAAAGCAACTAGACTCAAGGATAGTTTCTTCTCCTATGTTACCAACCTGCCAAATAACTACCTTACACAACACTGCTAATGAGGAAGGTGTTTTGTGACATGATGAAATGTGTTTTGTGACATGACGATTTTTCTTTATAACATATGATACTTTATGATTGTGATTGTATTCATGATTAAGATCACAGTTTGTCAATTGCAGTTTATATGTACATGACAAGATGAATATACTTTATGATCATGAATGTATCTTATGATTGTAATCACAGTTGGTTTATTGTATGTATTTAGGTATAAAGCATGTATACTGGAGACAAATTCCTTGTGTGTTCAGGCACACTTGGCCAATAAATTCTGATCCTGATTCTGATTTTGATTCTGATTCAGGATGTTTACTTACCCTGCAGTATTGTAATGGGGTCATAATCATATTATTTATTTAAATAATGGTAAATAATTGGGGAATTATTTAGGAGCAATTAAAAACTCATTTTAAGAACTGAATTCTTAACAGTTTGTCATTACAATTCTGTGTCTGGTTGATAATAGGTCTGCCTATGTACAGCTCTTTAACTCGTTCTTGAAAATTATACTTTTAATTTATTTGGTAAACTACTTTTTATTTTTTGCAGTGCATACTAAAACAGTATTCAAAAAAATCATGTAAGCTTTTCACTTATGTTTTATTATCTATAGTAATATTTGTCAAAAACGATTCATTGATCATTTATTCCCCACTCACTTATGTCTGACTCGCCGTTATATCTCAGAAACCATTAAAGTTACACTCATGAAATTTTCTACATACCTTGGCTTCCAATCGAGGACCAAAGCACAACAAAAATTACTGACATAAAATAATTTTTAAAGGAGTTATTAACCTTTTTTGGTCTAACCTACTGCGCATGTGCAGAGTCACGCGGATCGCCATTTCTCTGCCTATGAAGCCACTGTGCGCGCGCTCACCCTTGACATTTTTTCGGAAAGCGGGCAATGATTGTAGAACGATTTCGAAAGCATTTCTGCCGCTCTCTCCTCCTTCCCAGTCCCCACCCTCCCCCAGGGGCAATTACGCAGCGGGGAGGAAGGATTGGGGAGGAGGGGGCAAACACAGACAAACAGCTGACCGGCGGAGCTATGCAACCGCCATCCTCTGTACAGCCCTTTCAAATGCATTGCTCAAAAGTTCGAGAAAAACAACTGCTGCCGAGGTGGGTTGGGCAGACCGCTGGAGCAGTTTTCAAAGGAGGAGGGGTGCCCTTGAGCCTGCAGCTGGCCTGCCGACAGACAAACGTCGTCACTTTTCCAACCGGCGATCTAAGCGGGCTAGTCACGGTCCTCAGCAGTGTGGAGGATTCTGCTGCCATCGGGATGGGGGGGCGTGCCGGATCGCGCCAAAGCGCGTTTGCCCCGCAAGATGGCCTGGTCTCAGAGCGCCATGGCGCGCACTCCATAGGAGTTGCCAGCGGGGCTGTCCGGCTCCAAGGAAAACACACATCCCCGCAAACCAGCTTCACGGAGCACGCAGGACATGGAACCCACCCCTGGGGCTGGGTCTCGCTGCGAGGAGGTTCCATGGCCGAACGAGGCAAACTTCTGATCCAAGTGACTGAGTCCACCCCGGCATGGGTGGGAGAGGTGCTTGAGGCCTCTTTTAAAACGTTTTCGCATGCAATACAGAGCTTTACAGAGCCTGCCATAAGGCCTCGCCACTGCCACCGCTCGCAACGCTACT
>JANHFO010002787.1:100828-124800 GCA_032468095.1 Pareas carinatus | reverse complement strand
TGAAACAGTTGCTACTTAACCACCATTACCAATAAAGCCACTAGAAAGAGTCTCCCTGCCTCGTTCTTCGAACCTGACCTACGGCTATTTCAGTAGTGTCCGATAAGAGTTCTTGTTTGCAGCTCATAGTTGCTCCATTTTCTCCTGCCGCCACTGGCTGGCTGTGGAGAGGGAGCCCTGTGTATGCCCAAAGCCCTCAGGTCCAAGTCAATCTCTCCCCTCAAGTGTTTGGGCCAAGTGCCCTGTCCAAAAATTGAAGGCGAAGTTGGTCGACTTGTCATCGAATCACAGGACCACCCTCCACCATGACCTCATAGGATACAGGCCTGGAAACCTTTGTGACTTCTGTGGCCACCCACAGAAGACCCGGGCCATAATTTTGAGCCCAGACAAGGTTTCCCATGATAAAGTTCCTTGGGGGTCCCAGGGGTACCTGAAGAGCAATCATCTGATTCAGGTGGAGTCTGTACAACTTAGTTTTGAGCTGACAACCCCAGCGTAGCTCTTGCTGTTGGAGACACAAGAGGTGGTCCATTGACTTAAGAGGAAATCCACAAGTCGATGGTGCCAGTCACTGTGGACTAACCGTCTGAGGGCCTCCTTGGTTGTCCAGACCATGTGTTCCTCAAGTCCATCCGATGAAGAATGAAATGCTGTGTGCATAATAAGATTCTCCTGCAGGAACTATTTAAATGCTGTGAATTGCGCGCCATCATCCACGACAAGGATGTCGGATAGTCCGTGTCTCAAGAAAATGTGTCTTAATTCTTGAATGGTTCTCACCATGGTCATAGAGAGCACTGGGGCAATTTCTAACCATTTGGAATGGCTATCAATTACCACTAAAAATAACTGTCCCTGGAAGGGGTCTGCATAGTCTATGTGGACTCGTGACCATGGTTTATGTGATTCCTCCAACTGAAGGACAGGGGCCTGAGGCATCTCTGGTCAAGATTTCTGACATGCAGACAACAATGTACATGGGCCTCGATGTTTGTGTCGAGGCCTGGCCACCAGATATAACTCCTTGTGAGTGCTTTCATCCAGACGATGCCAGAATGACTCTCACATAAGGACTCTAAGACACTCTTGCATAGAGATGCAGGGATGATGACCATGTAACATCATAGAACACAACCCTTGTGTGTGGAAAGTTTGTATTTCCTCATGTAGTAACTTTGAAATTGGGTGCCTCAACTGGAAACTAGAGATCCGCATTGCACTCCTTGTAACATGCGGCTGAGGATGGGGTCAGCTGCTGTTTCAGTGGCTACATTTCTTGCATGCAGGGGTGCTTCTGGCAGATCCTGGATCGACAGAATTCTGGCTGCCGGAGCGGAAGCGGATTCCAGGTTGGGGAGGGGGACCGCTGAGGCCATCTGCGTGGCCCATCTCCTTTCCCAGTTTGTGAATCAGTGTAAAGTAATACGCTGGCAAAAATATAGACCATCTCAACATGCGTAGTGATAGTATGTGCGGTGTTTGTTTGTCTGTTGTGAACAGAGCCAACAGAGGTTTATGATCTTTATAAACAGTAAAGTGCCTTCCATGGAGGGAGTCATGAAATTTCTTAATTCCAGACACAATGGCCAGTGCTTCCCTATCTATTTGTGCGTAATTCCACTCAGCTGTTGTCAGCGTGCAGAAATAGTATGCTGTAGGAAGCTGTTTTCCGTTGGGCATGATGTGGCTCAAGGCAGCCCCGATGTCATAAGGTGAAGCATCGCAAGCGAAGCAAACTGACTGGTTCTCATCAAAGTGTGTGAGGATCGTGTTGGACACAAGGAAGTATTTCACCTCCATGAAACTCTTATTGCGGATCTTCATCCACTTCCAAGGTGCTTTGGCATCTAAAAGCCTGTGAAGAGGCTCCACCATGGTAGCTTTGTGGGGCAAGAACACATGATAAAAGCTCAATAGCCCTAGAAATATCTGAAACTCCCCTTTTGTTGTGAGATGAGGCACATTCTGAATTGTCCACACTTTTGACTCAGGAGGATGGATATTCTCAGCATCAATTTGGAATCCAAGGAATTCAGTAGTTACTATGCCTATTTTGCATTTGTCCTGTCTGAGCCTGAGTCCGGCATTGCAGAACCACTCAGCCAAATTTTCTACAGAGTCCCTGATGATGAGGACGTCTGTTGAATCCCTACTTTTCACTAGTTAGACTAGAAGGAAAATTGTCCTTTTAAGTAGAAATCTGCTAATATTGGGAACAGGGGGCTGGAAGCATAAACCAGTAGAGAATGCATTATGTTTAGAGATGTTTCCAGCAGCCAAAGTCAGATTTTGCCCAGGAGATGATTGCATCAGAAGGCAAGACATCTGCTGATTTCAGTGTGACCTCCCAGGGATCATTCCAGCATAACAGCCTTGCTTGGTAGCTCAAATGAAGACCAATAAACCAGGATCTATTTTGAATCTGTGTTGTGTGATTCATGGCAGATTGCAAGAGGATTTTCAGAATCCCTTGTAGTGTTTATTCCATGACTTCTTGGAAAATTTCATAGGCTACACTTTCAATGAATGACTTTCATTTGGGCAGCTGCCGTGGCATCATCCATCCACAGGTGTTGATAGGCCTGAATGAGGTCTAACTTTACAAAGACCCATCCCCCTTGCATGGAAGCCAGAATGTGACTTACTACTGGCACAGGATAAGCATGTTGCCTCAATGGTTTATTAATTGTGCCCTTGTAGTCCTTGTAGTCTGCACACATGTGGACCTCCCATTAGCGTTTAGCAGCATCACTATGGAAGTCTCCAATGGACCACTATCTACTGGCTCTAATACCCCTTGTTTGACTAACTTCGATTTCTTCCTTGATCTTTGTTTTGAGAGTGAATGGCACTCTCCTAGGCTTGATTGTGATGAAATGAACTGTGGGATCGAGGTGGAACAATATTGGCTTGCCTTTGTACTGGCCCAATTCTTTGCTGAATACACCCATGAATTCGCAGCAAATTTCCAACAGACTATTGTGCTGTGTCTTTTTAATTCCTGGTAGTTGTACACCAAGCGCCTCAAACCAATCAAGTCTAATAAGGCTCTTTCAGTCACTACGATTGGATTTAAGGGGCCCTCAAATCCCTTAAATTTTACTTGGAGGGTCGCTTCACCCTTAATGATCACCTGACGATTCTGAAAGTCAGTGAGCACCAAGTCTGATTTCCTAAGCTTGATTCTCTGATTGCTACGTTTGCAAATGTTTAGGAATGTTGCATGCAAGACTATTGACAGTGCTGACTTCGTGTCTAGTTTCATGGTGCATGGAACTCCTTGCAAGTTTAATTTGAGGCACAATTTCTCTTTGAGTGGTCGCCATACATCTGTTCTAAGTATTCCTCATCTAGTTGATCAGAATCCTATACTCTGTTGCCCTGGGGCCCCTATACCTCTCATAGTCTCTTTCGGAGATTGGTGCTTTTGTCGGCTTCTGCAAATGGCAATGATTTGGCCCTGTGTGTTGCATGCTCAACACATGGCTGTCCGGAACTTGCAGTTGGCACAGGCGTGCTTGCTCCCGCATCTCGGACAGCTCAGGATTCGGTTTGGGGCTTCTGCCATAGCGGTTGCCTTCTGTTTGTTGTCCTTATCATGCAACCAACCAACATCCTCTTTTTCTGGTTCCGTCTTCACATTCTTGTGCAGTACGGCACTGGAACTGAGCATCAGCTGGGAGGGCCATTACTTCTAGGACAGCTTCCTGGAACATGATATTATGTTTGGCAAACAGTTTTTGTTGCAGGACCTGATTTTTCATAGGTCACAAACGAGTCGATCTCTGAGACGTTTTTTGAAATCTTTGAACTCACAGAGGCAGGCAGCCTGCCAGAGCGCTACCAGAAATTTGGTGACGGATTCACCTGGTTGCTGTTCCTTCTGCTCAAAGGTGTGCCTCTATGCGATGATGGATAGCACAGGGCTGAAGTGTTCCTGTAGCTTCTTCTTTAGTTCGTCGTAGGGAACTGTTTCAAGTTTTTTCAGTGAGAATAGATTTTCAGTCACATCAAATGTGACTTGGCCACAGACACACAGTAGGGTAGCTTCTCTTAGGTCATCTGCGATCTTGTTCATCGTCAGGTAGTTTTCTACCCTGGAGATGTACGATCGCCACTTCTTGAATTCGTCCAGTTTCCTGATCTTTGCCATTCTGTCTTTGCTAGTCTGGTCTGCTGCTTGGCTTGCTTCTTGTCCTTGGTCTGTTCTGCAGGACGTAGGTTTTCAGTGCAATTCGCTGAGTGATCATCAAGCAACGGATTTCCCCTTCCTTAGTGTTAAGTTCTCAGTCCAGTCAGACATCGGAGACATGGTGGTAAAAACAGTTTACAAATAAATAAAGTAACAGCTACATGGTGCAAGGTGAAAATGAGCTGTGCAACAGCCTTTATATATACTAGGAGACAAAACTCTCAATCAATCAGAACTTCCCAAAGTTCCCACATTTTGTTTGGATCACAGACAGGGAGTCTGGCCTCCTCTGGATTTACCCCCAGATGTATGTGTCAGCCAGGAAACCTCAGGACATTACACCCAGTATCAGTAGATTTCCAACTCAGGCCACAGAGACTGCTTTATTTGGGCTTCTGTGACTTCCTATCTATCATGGGGTAGAGAAGTACCAGCCTCCCTTGTTTCTTGATTGCTCTGATCATTTTACCTCCTGACTGGATTAAGACACATGAAGTTTACTGATTATCTTATAACATTGATAAATAATAGACATCGTTCAAGATGTTATTGCTATGAGTCTCCTTGTCAATAAGCTGTAGCAGCAAATTATGAGTGTCTGCAGATTCAATGCTTGCTGAACATAAAGACATAGCTATGCTGACCCAACATACGTCACCTTAATTTATGCTCTGAGGAATCCTCCTTGATACTCTTTTCATGGGTCAGCTGCTTGCGCTAAGCCTCTTCTTCTCACTTTGGTCACCAGAGACCTTTGTAAACAGAGGCGAAACTGCCTCAGAAATTACAGAAAGCAAATGCTGAACTCCTCAAAGATGTAGAGAACCTGTTGAAGCTTTATTTTTTTGAACATTCAGAGAGAGAAATTAAAACCCAAACAGATTCTTTGTAATGAGTGGTCCAAATGGAGAATTTAAGGTAGCATTAAAAATAACATGTCTAAGCAAAAAGATAAATTCATCCAGCAGTAGCAGCAGTTTGAAATATCTGTCCTCCTGTTCTTGCAGCTTAGTTTGCAGGTACTTATATTCTGCTGCTGTGGTCTATTCAAAAGAAGGTTGTGTTTTGCATCGAAAAGAAAAGTCCTCAGTTACTTTCTATTCTACTGGGAACTTAATTGCATTAAATATCATTTTGTTCATTGTACCTGGAGTAGCAAAAATGACTCATAATTTTAAAAGTCAGCTAGACCCATGTCACTCCTGGTTGGTACTGGCTTCCCGGGAGGTTACATGGGGCTGGTGAAGTAGCCGTGGATGGGGTTCGTAAGGACGAGGCAGGGAGGCTCTTTCCAAGTACTTTATTAGATACAGTGGTCAAAACGGAAGTGAACTCAAACTGCCCTCGCAGGGCTATTTATAGTGTATTTGAAAGCTAAGTGTAATCAATCCCGGTTCGGGGATTTCCTGCTCAAGAAATCCCCTCCCAGATCCATATATGGATCCAACACCCCTTCCCTCTCAGCAGGCTGTTCACCTGCCTATTTGCATATGTAATCATGCAAAAAGGTGGGGGGTTTTAAGGTCCGCGCAAACCTGCGCACTTCAGTCGGGGGGGGGTGTCGGCAGAGGAGGTAGGCGTGCTCTGAGGAGGCTCCTGTGTCTCTCTCTGAGGCAATGGGAGGCTCCTGGGCATGGCCTTTTCCTGCGCAGATGTTGTACCTTCAACTTGGGGTTTGGGCTCATCAGCTTTGGGTAAGTAACCCGCGAAGTCCTCGCTTTCGGCACCTACGGGGGGGGGGAAATCCCTAGTGTTAGGTTTGGGCGGTGGGGGATCTTGCCTCCGGAGTTGGTCAACGTGCCGCCTCCATTCCCGGCGGTCCCACAACGATCCCCTTCCTCCCACCGGGGGCTGCTGGCTAAGTTAAGGGTGAACACCGGGTCTCCCAGGTCGAATGTACGGGGTGTCGGGGTGCGTGGTTTCTCTGCTGTGGGGGCATAGCATGGGTTCAGTCTATCTAAGACTGACCTAAGCTTACGCCCCATGAGTAACTCGGCTGGGCTTTTCCCTGTGGTTCTATAAGGGGTGATGTGCTGCCAAGTGAGGAATTCATCGACCCTCGCTTGCCAGTCACCCCGCTGGATCCATCCCAAGGTTTCCTTGGTCGTCCGAACCATCCATTCGGCCTGACTGTTTGTGCTCGCCATTCCGGGGGCTGATAGGGCGTGCTGGATTCCCTGGCTAGCTAAATAGTTCTCAAATTCCGCCCCGATGAATTTGGGTCTATTGTCGGAAACCAAGACGTCTGGTAGCCCGTGGGTTGCGAATATGCCTCTCAGTGTTTTAATGACCATTTGGCATGTTGTGGAGCTCATGGTGGCTATTTCTAGCCACTTAGAGTGAGCATCCACAACTACTAGGAAGGTGTGGCCCAGGAACAGGCCCGCCAAGTCAATGTGGATCCTGGACCAGGGCCCCCCAGGTGGGCTCTCCCAGCTGGTGGGGATTGACTTAGGGGAAGCGGCTCGCGACTGTTGGCATGGCTGGCACGTGCCAACCCACTGCTGGATGTCCTCGTCTAGCCCTGGCCACCACACATAACTCCTGGCTAGGCCTTTCATTCTGACCATCCCGGGGTGGTCTTTATGCAAGGTCTCGAGGACCCCCTTCTGTAGGCTCATGGGAATGACTACCCTGTCTCCTCTCAGTAGGCACCCCTGGTGAGCTGTTAGCTCTTCCTTAACCCTATGGAATGGTATAAACTCTTTCCCACTGGTTTCCTCTGGCCATCCCCTCAATGCCCAGTTTAGGACCCTCCTGACTATCGGGTCCTGGGCTGTGTGTACAGCCACCTCTTTGGAGATGATCAGGTCTTGCTGGGTGCAATCTATTAGGAGGATGGAGTCCTCGGTGTCCCCTTTGCCCTGTGGCCCTGGCAAGGGGCACCGGCTTAGTGCATCTGTGTGGGATAGTTGTGTGCCCGGCCGGTGGATCAGTGTGTAATTGTACGCCGACAGAGTAACGGTCCACCGTGTCATCCGGGGTGAGAGTGCCATTGGTGTGGGTCTGTCGCCTGCCAGGATTCCCAGTAAGGGCTTGTGGTCCATTACTAGGGTGAAATGTCTGCCAAAGAGGTATTCGTGAAACCTCTTAATGCCTGCCATCAGAGCCAGGGCCTCTTTATCCAGCTGGGTTAGGGTTAGGGTTAGGGTTAGGCTTCGGCCCCGCTGGGAAGCCTATGGCTGAGGACTGCCCTCACCTTGAAGGGTGAGGCGTCACAGGTCAGATACACTGGCAGGGTGGTATTATATCTCATGAGGAATCTGTCCTCAGAGAGCAGGTCCTTGACCCCCTGGAAGGTCTTGTCTTCCTTTGGTCCCCACGACCATGGTGTTTTGTTCCCCAGGAGCTTATGTAGTGGCTCTGCCACTGTTGCTTTTCCTTTAAGGAAGGAATTATAAAAATTTAATAGGCCCAGGAATGCCTGCAACTGTGTCCTATTTTGTGGTGTGGGGGCTTCCCTAATGGCCCTGACCTTGCTTGTTGTTGGGTGAATCGCCTCCCTGTCAATTTTGTAACCCAGAAAAGTGACCTCCCGGGCTCCTATGGTGCACTTTTCTTTCTTAAGATGTAGTCCCACTGTCCTGAATTTGGCCAGGACCCTCCTTAACCTAGCTTTGAGTTGTACCTCATTGTGTGCTGTCACTAACACATCGTCGAAATATGGGACAGTGCCAGGGATTCCCTGGAGCAGTCTTTCCATGATGCTCTGGAAAATCCCTGGCGCCACACTGACTCCGAATTGCAGGCACTTGCACCTAAATGCGCCCTTGTGAGTGACAATCATTTGTACCTCTGCAGTTTCAGCATCTACAGACAGTTGTTGGAATGCTTGGGCCAGGTCCAATTTCACAAAAAAATTTCCTGGCCCCAGGAAATGCAGTAGATGCTGGACTACAGGGATTGGATAGGTGCTCGGCTGCAAGGCCTTGCTCAAAGTACTCTTGTAGTCGGCACAGATTCGAATAGACCCATCGCTCTTGAATGGTGTGACTATGGGGATCTCCCACTTAGCATTGTCCACTGGTTCTAAAATCCCCTGCTGGATTAGTTTCTCCAGCTCAGCTTCTACCTTGGGCTTTAATATGAAGGAAACCCTCCGCGCTTTAAGGTGGATGGGAGTAACAGCCAGATCTAGGGCAAAGGAAATAGGGGTCCCTTTATACTTGCCTAGATCTGCGCTGAAGACATCCAGGAATTCCTGGATGAAGTCGTTGAAACCCTGCATCTGAATGGTGCGTACCCCTGAAACCTCTAGACCCAGAGCCCCAAACCAGTTCAGCCCCAACAGCGTTTGTAGGTTAGTCTTGACGACATAGATCAGGAGCGTTTGGCTGATCTTGTGGTACCGGACTGGGACTGATATGCGGTCTAGGACAGGGATCGCATTTTCCTGGTAGTCGGTTAGTGAGAGTCTTGCATGCTCAATGTTCTTCCGTCGGATGTCGGGGTGCAGCGTCTTAAGGTCGCTCCAAGCGATGATAGAAACTCCCGAGCCGGAGTTGATCTCCATCTCGCAGGGCCAGTCATAGATTTGGACTGTGGTCATCAGTTTTTTCCTCATCGATGCGTTGTTGTGTGTGGATACTCTGACTGTGTTTGTCGATTTGTGGCTTTTGCACTGGTCCGCCTTGTGCTTGCTCGATGCCCACCGGTGTGCCCTTCCATGGTCGGTGCGATGCCTTTCACTGGTCGAGCGGGGGGAGTGGTTGCGGTTCCGCGGTCGAGGAGAGTGGTCGCGGGCCCGGCATGCCTGGCTGACGTAACCCTTTTTCCCGCAGTTGTGGCAAGTTGCATCTTTAAATGGGCATACGGCTCTCGGGGGCCTCTACCGTAACCGGGGCATTTGAGTTTGGAGTCCTCGTGGCGGCGGAAGGTTTTATTGACCTCCTCTTCATCACTGGGGCCTGAGGAGGGTTCTGAGGCTGACTCATGGTGAACTCTGTGAGTCTTTTCGTTGCAGTGCTCCTCGTCATTGGGGATTTTTGCCATCTGGGTCTCCGCTGTGACCGATGTCTCCGCCATGCGTACCTCCTCGACGGTGGCGGCCAAGGTGATTTTTGGGTTGGAGATGAGGCGCTGTTTGAGGCTCTTGTCCCAGAGGCCATAAACTAATTGGTCGAAGATAGCCTCATCAATGTCTGCGAACTCGCAATGCACTGCAATCGACCTCAGGGTCTCTAAATAGACGCTAATGGTCTCACCCGGCAACTGTTTCCTGTGACGAAGCTCGAAGTGCTTGACGAGCTTGGCTGCCAGAGACATGAAATATCTCCGGAGTCGGCCGACCATCTCAACCCACTGGATGGAGTTTGCTGAGTGCGGCGCGGCGATGGCTCTCGCAGCATGGAAAATGGCTTGCCCTCAGTGGTTGAGGAACAGATTCCTCATGATTTTGTCAGGCAGGTCTAGGAGTTCGTTGACCTCTAGGTAATAATTGTAGCGTTCGATGTATTCCTCCCAGTTCTCAATTTCTGGGCGGAAGGTTAGATCAAATGAGGTTTGCCCTTGTAGATTGGATGCCATGCTTGCCGCTGATCGTCCCTCTGAGCAAACTGCGGTTTGAAATTCGCGCGTTTGTGATTTCGAGGTTGTCGCGCTGTGGCTGGATCCTGATCTGGTGAGCGCCGTTGCCTGTGGTCCTGTGGCCCTCGTCGCCAGTGAAGTAGCTGTAGATCGTGTTCGTAAGGACGAGGCAGGGAGGCTCTTTCCAAGTACTTTATTAGATACAGTCGATAAACAGAAGTGAACTTGAACTGCCCTCGCAGGGCTATTTATAGTATATTTGAAACCTAAGTGTAACCAATCCTGGCTCGGGGATTTCAGGCCCAAGAAATCCCCTCCCAGATCCTTATATGGATCCAACAAATAGTATGGGTAGTAAAGAAACCAAACAAATGGATTACAGAACAAATCAATTCAAAGTTCCAAAACCAAGCTCAAGTGATTATATTTTGAATACCTTATGTGAAGACTAGCAACATTTAGAATTTCATAATGCTGGGAAGGGTGGAAGGAAAGAACAAGATGATTACCAGCAAGGTGGACATGCATGAATTCAGAGGCAGTAGAAGCGTCGTAGGAAGACCTGAAGGGCCAGGTTGAGTATAGATTATCATGGATAGCTTTTATCTATATAATCACTAAGAGCCAACACTTATTTGATGGCCCATAATTAATCAATGTTAAGGGGAAACTTGTTTTGAATTTTACACATTTTTTAACATGGTCAACTAAGGCTAAAAGTCATCTTTTATTTGTGCTATGGGATCTGCTTGCATCATAATAAAAATGACGTACCTAAAGTTATGGTTCTAAAGAAAATATTCAAAATCCAACCACAGTTTATTCCTTGAGCAAAGCATTATGGTTTTATCAAATGCTATTGAAGGTTTTAAACCATTGTCAGTATATACTATAAACATGACTTATTCTAGAGTATTTTTTATTTCTTACTCTTATAGCCTAACCTTCTGTCTCCTTGTTCCACAGGCACAACATTACTTTGCACATCATGATTTAGTATAGCTTAACTTTTGCTGGTGTATGTTGTCTTTAAAAACAGCTATGAAACTACAGTATTCTAGGCATTCCACAAACTCCCCACATGATGAAAATAGAAAAATAAAGCCAGTATATCAAAATATTTTTTCTTTCCCTTTTAAGGTTTTTGTTTCTTGGAGGCCTGATAAGGTGGAGTTTTACTGATGTTCTTTGAACATGGCTAATGTTATACCTGCATTCTTAATATGTAAAATGCATGTGCAGCTGGAGGAAATAAGATACCTGCATGAAACACAAATTTTTTAATTGTAAATATTTTGCATCAGTATATAAATTTATTTCAGTTATACATAACATTTCTTATCACCATTAAATGCATCAAACATATTTAACCATCTATTGCTTAAACTCTAACAATTTCCTATTTGTTCTTACGTCTGCTCTACTCTTCATTCCTTTCCCTTTCTTTCCTTTCCTCTTCCCCCCTCTTCCTCTTTCCCTAATTTACTCTTCCCTCTCTACTTTTCTTTTCCTTCCCACCCTTTACATTTCCTCTTTCTCATTTCTTGTTCTTTGCTTATTTCCTTGTTTTCATTCTATTTATCTTTCCCTTTCTCTCTACCTCTTCCCCCTATATTTTCCTCTCCTCTTTTTTCCTTTATTTTCTTTTAGTATTCCTTTCTTTCTTTTTCTTCTCTTTCTACCTTTTCTCCTTTCCTTCCTTCTCTATCCTCTTATTTCCTCTGTCCTCCTCTACCTTCTTCTCTTTCTCCCTCTCTTCCCACTTCCTCCTTCTCTTCTTTGTCCCTTTCTTCTCTTTCTCTTCCTCCATTTAAAACTCCAGTAACTTCTCAGCCTATATTGGTTTTGAGTGTCTCTTTCTCTACTCTATTTCCTTATCTAAAACCTTTTTATTTTACTTAATCTATTGTCATTTCTATTGTTTCATCCATCCATTTATAAAATCTTGACTGTGATTGATAGTATTCCGTTTCTTCTTTATCGTTCAGTCTTAATGTCAGTCTGTCCATCTCCACACAGTTCAGTATTTTTGTTAGTATTTCATCTTCCTGTGGTATCACTTCATTTTTTTCAGTGCTTTGCAAATGTTATTCTAGCTGCCATTGTTATATCCAATATTAAATATACATTTTGTTTACTCATTTTTTCTGTGATTATGCCCACTAAAAATAATTCTGGTTTACATTCTTTTTTTTCTTCTAACATTTGCGTTAACTATCTCTGAATTCTCCCCCAGTATTCTTTAGCATATTTACATAGCTACTACATATGGTAATATGTCCCTATTTTTTCTTTGCAGTTCCAGCATCTATTGGATTTTTTTTGGGACATTTTGGCAATACTTTCCAGTGGCATGTGCTATCTAAAGAACATCTTGTATAGGTTTTCTTTATAAGATACAGACTTTGTTATTTTATAATTTCTATCTCAGAATTTTTGCCAGCCATCTAGTTCCATTGTGTGCCGAATACTTCTTGCCCATTTTATTATATTTTCCATTACTTTTTCTTCTTTTTAAGGTTATCGGAAATTTATATATTTTTAATTAATTTTTCCTCTGAAGATAATAGTTTATCAAATTCTGTTTGTTCCTTATGTATCCCATATTCTTTTACATCTTTGTCATGTCTCTATTTTATATACCCACCATGAGAGGCCAATGCCTTGATTTTTTAATTCTTGTTTGAATTTCAGATTTCCTTCCTCATCTAAAATGTCCCTATATGTCCAGATCTTCTCTAGATTTACTAGATTTGGATGTACGAACACTTCCATAATTGATAGCCAATTTGGAGTTTTTAAGTATATTTTCTGTTTATTTTTTTCCCATGTGAGTAGCAATGCATTCCTTATATGTTGGTTTTAGAAATATTTTGTATGTTATTTTTACCATGCCACGGGAATGCTTGCCACCCCATTTGCAAGTCATATCCTTCCAGGTTTAAATGTCTCTTAATGTGATTCACTCTTTTATCCACGTTAAGGCTAATGCCGTATAATACAGCATCCAGTCCGGTAGACCCAATCCTCCATTCTGCCTTGTTTTCTGTAGCATTTTAAGTCTTATTTTCACTTTTTTTTCTTGCCATATGTATTTTAATACTATTGTATTTAGTTATTTAAAGAATTTTCATTCTAGTTTGAGGGGTGCTTCTTGAAATAGGAAGAGCATTTTATGTAAAATGCTAATTTTTCTTGTGACTATCCTTCTCATTAATGATAAATTTAAATTCTTCCATTTTTCTAAGTCTGTTTTTATCTGCTCCACTAATTTTGTATAATTATCCTTTTTAGTGCAGAGCACCTGGATGTAATGTTAATAATATTTCACCTTTTAAACTATTTGAATTTCTATCTTTTCTTACAGCAGTCTGTTGTTGTTTGTCTTTATGGTTACCTTTGTTTTTTCTTTATTTATTTTTAACCCTGCTACCTCTCCATATTCTTCTATTTTCTCCACTAATTTTGGAATTGTTTCTGATGATTCCTCTATAATAAATACTAGATCATCTGCAAATGCTTGCACCTTATACACTTCCCCTTTTGTATTTAATTGAGGACAGATAGATCCTTTTCCGTTGAAGTCCCTCCTCTCCAACATTTTTCTCTTCTACATGACCCCTCTAGGCCTGAATTATCCCTTCTCCCTTCCCACAGCTGCCTCTGCAATTCTGATCTAAGAAATTAAGAAATTAAGCAGAAGACTCTCTAAGATATACATATCTTCCAAAGTGCATAGAGACAAGACAAAGGAACTTCTGACAACCCAAAGATGCAGTTTCCACCTAGATACTAACTGGAACCTCATCCCCAAGTAGGAAGAAAAGCCATGTTCACATTGTATCTCCAATTGCTTCACTATCAGACATTTGCCGGTCTGTCACAACAGACTGAAAATCAGAAATGCTGTCTCTCTTCTTAGAATACAAATGCCCTCGGATCTGCCTCTCCCTTCTTACTTTCTATAGTTCTGGCTGTTAATGTTTTAAGTGACTTTGTAAACAACCAGTTTTCATGAATCAGACCAAGTAAATTAGGTAACATCCCAATGATTATTATTTTTTTACCACAGAAAAAAACATTTCCCCAAGACAAGTGGCACCACAGAAAAGTCCACATACTGTACGTGCACTATGACCAGATAGCAATTTTAATGTGCAGAATGAGCAGCTAGATTTTCTATGAAGGTCACAGCTGTTCAGAAGTATGATATAAATGAAACCATTCTTTATGCTCATATCTTCCTGAGTTGCTTGAGGCTTTATTAATGAAAAGCAAACAAACAAATAAAAAACAAGCAAGGAAAGGGGTGAAAACACATAAAGTGGGGATTAATTATCAATGTGGCATCTTTAATTTTAATGTGCAAGAACATTCCAGGATCGCCAATAAAAGAAATAACCAGGAGGGCTAAACCAGATATTCATTGGAATGAGCAATGCTTAAACATAAAAGTATGAATATGCAGACATCATATTCCGAACCGCATTTTTTAAAAAAAATCCTTATTGTAAAACATAATTGTAAGCACAGTAAAAGAGAGAGAGAGATAGACAGAGAGACAGAGATTTAAACATTGCATGACCTCCATGACCAGACATGCTGAGATTGGACAATATTGAAGCCAGAAACAGAAAGGTTTAGGATAAAAGGTTTCGTGATACCTATCTATGTCTCTCGTGCCCTCAGCACAATGGCTTAAATATCTTCTCCTTGGACAAACAGATCAATACGCCCTTTTTAACATCTTCAATGAGAGCTCATTAATGCTCTCCTGGTGTCCTCTTTACTGCCCTAATGACCTGGAGGGAGCAGAAGAAGTGTGATAATTATCACAGGCATAACACTTCAGATCATTCTTCAGCACAATGTGAATTGTTTCTGTATAATTATTGCAAACAAGAGTGCAAACTAATTGAAAAATATGTTATGATGTATTTGGGCACATGAGATACAATAGGTTAAATGCTAAATTACCAGGATAGAGGGTTTTATTTGTCCTCCTACACTTTACATAATTCATAGCATTTCTTGTTTTTGCCAGTCTTTAGGTTTGGATAACCTCTCCTGCTTTTCCTTCTTCCCTTTATTTTCATCAGACTGTCATTTGATAATACAGCCAAGAAATGTTCGGTCTGAAATGCATTAAGCTCTTCCCAGCTTGGGGACTGTTTGGGGAGTGGGACACCCATAATACCCAGCATGTTTGACCACTTGTCATTCTGTCTGAAAATTCAAGCTATACCGATATTCCTCATAAACTCAATATTTCTTGAGGAGATGAATTTGTACAAAACTGTCTAATGACCAGCATGTTGAGTTGAGTCATTCTTGAAGATTCTCTATTAATCTATTACCAGCAGTATAAGACTTCAACAACAAAAAAAATGCATAGAAGTCCAAAGCTTCAGCAGTTCTACAAATAATATTTCCATTCATCAAATACAGACCTGCTTACCTTAAGCAGGACATGAACAGTTAGAACCCAGAATGCTGGAGAAGAAAAAATGGGAAGTTTTCATTGCTTCATTTTCTACTAAATAAAAGGGCATTTAATCATAAATCTTTCTCTTTTAGGTTATATTTATTGAACTGTAGTGGTTATATTTATTTGTGCATTTACTTGCATAGACTTATAGGCCAATAGTAAGTTTCATTGTGTCTGGGAATAGAGTGTTAGAGTTCTCCCCAACTATCATGTTGGAACTGGCCGAGCCAGCTCCTCCTGAAGGTGGGGACTGGTAAAGGATGAAAAGAAAAGCTAGTTTAATCCTATTGGCTAAGGTGTGGTGGAGTTGAAATTTAAATCTGACAGCAACGGCTTTTGCTATTCTGTCAGTTCTTGGCTGTTGAATTGTTTGGTTGCAATAAATGTTGTTGCTTGTTAACACAGCTACTGGCTCTGTCTCACTTTGTGTTCATGTTCGACACCTGTCGACGAAGGTGGGATTAGTGGATACTAGGAACACGGACACCTGAAACCAACAGAAAACCAACGGAAACAACTGTGATCCAGAGAACCATGCAAGCAGGCTCTGAAAAGAGACAAGATGTCCACAAACCAGACTCTTCTAACATTTGACTCGACCAGGGAACAATGGGATGCTTATATGATCTGATTTGAATTTGTCATATATGCTCTGAACCTGTCAGACATCTCTGAGAAGTGGAAGAAGGAGCTTTTTTTCAGCAACCGCAGCCACGAGGTTTTCGAGATGACCAGAAACCTAGCTGAGCTCAGCACACTTCAGGAATTGTCTTGGAGGAATTTAATGACAAACTTCAAGGACACTACGCCTCGATCCCCTCCAAATAAGGGATCCCCTCCAAATGAGCTCTGCCACAGAATGCAAAAGGAAGGAGAGCCCTTCAATCAGTTCCTAATGGTGCTGCAAAAGGCCCCTGCCCACTGTCAATTCGAAAACCTGGACGAGGTTATATTGGAACAAATAATTTTGGAGTGCGAGATTTAAAGCTCCAGAGGTGACTCCTAGCCAATAAAACATTCCAGATAGCTGTGGAGGAAGCCATTGCAATGGAGTCCTTGTCCTCAGCAGTAGACCTACTCCAACAGATAGCTAGCTGAAGCCCTTGTGTCAACTAAGGCCGGAACTTTGATTCATCAAGCTAAGATAGTTAATCCTGATGATGACAGTGACAACAAAACTGAGGAAGGGGTATTTCAAGTAATAACAAAGCAAGGAGACCCCAGTCACACTTGCGGGAGCCGCAGAGGAAACCACTCCAGAGTAGTCTGTAAATGTAAAGAAATTTTTTTGCCTCTGATGTGGCAAGAAGGGACATTTAGTCAGAGTTTGCAAAGCTCCTTTTCCAACGGCAACCAATAATCAGCTTGATAATCCAAAGCTGTTTCAACAGAAGCAAACAAGTAACAGGCAACCGCAAAGAAAGCCTCAATCTACCTGGATCATCTCAGAGTCATTCAAGTTCAAAACCGGCACTAACCGAAGTGTTGAAGTTCTCCCCAACTGTCATGTTGGAACCAGCAGAGCCAGCTCCTCCCTAAGGTGGGGGCTGGTAAAGGAGTGAAAAGAAAAGCTAGTTTAATCTTATTGGCTAAGGCGCAGTGGAGCTGAAATTTAAATCTGACAGCAACGGCTTTTGCCGCTCTGTCAGTTTTTGGATGTTGAACTGTTTGGTTGCAATAAACGTTGTTGCTTGTTTACACAGCTTGTTTTATGTCCACATTCCACATAGAGATGCAACAATATATAAGTGGTAAGCACTACTGGGCAGTTGGATGTTTAACATGGATGTCAAAAAGAGGAATGGGATTTGTACAAATTGAGGCTCAGTAACTAGTCAAATTTCATAATTTTACAAGTTCGTTAGATTGTTTATAAATAAAAAATCTTAAAATAATACAAAACTTAAAGGAAGTGTTGTGTCCTGGGGGAGGGCTTTGCCCAGCGCGGGAAAGGCCAGCCCCCGGATTGGCAAGCTGCCACCCTGCCCGGGCATATGAGGGGCAGCCAGCCATCATTTCTCCATTCTCTGTTCTGACCACCCTACCTTAATAAACCATTGCAAGCAGTAGTGCCTCCGCTTCGTTCCTCGTGACACCCATCTAACACTGGCGACGAGGTGGGCCCACAGAACAACAAGCGAACAGGCACGTGCTACCGGACGATATCGCTAGACAGACGCCTCGCGAGCCGCCGTACAGCCCAGCACAGCACGACAGACACAGCTACACGTGAAGCAAGCAAGCGGCGCTGAAGACACAGAGCTCTGAGCAGCCAGACGCGACCAGACGCCAACAGACCACATCGAGCAGACCACCCGGCCGAGAGGAGAACACCGATCGCCGCAGACGCAACCAGACGATTGCAGATCTCCAAGCCAATCCGACGAGCACAACCAGCGGCAAATTCAAAACCGGCACTAAGATGGCGGCGCACATGAAGTCCCTCATTCCCTTCGACCCCGTTGTCGACATGTGGGCCGGATTCATGGCGCGGTTCAAGGGTTTTGTGAGGACCAACAACCTCACCGACCCCACCGACCTGAGGCTGCGGAGCACTTTTCTCAACCTGGCGGGCACCCTGGTGTTCGACACTGCCAGGATGATCACGGCTCCGCAACCCGTGTTCTCAATGCCCTGGAAAGACCTCCAGGATGCATTGAGGAAGCGTTTTTCCCCCACTCCGTCCAAGCTGGTACAGCATTTCACCCTAAGGAACCGAATGCAGCAGCAGCCGGGAAAATGTGCCGCAGCCTATGCCACCGCGATCAGGCACATAGGGGCACTCTGCAGCTACTCGGCCGGGGTGGGCGAGATTCTCCTTGATCAATTTGTTTGGGGCCTTCGCGATAAGAAGTTCGAAAACAAATTGATGGAAGACAACAACATAACGCTAGACGACGCCATCGAGGAAGCACTCGTCGCGGAGTCACAAAACATGGCGTCCTCGGTGCAGGCGAGAATGCCCGCGGCAGAAGTGACCCCCAACAACAAAATACACCTGACGGGCAGACGAGACTCCAGCACGTCGAGCCACAGCAGTAACAGCAGCGAAGGGATGTACCGCACCCATCGCCGGTCTCGCGGGGACAATAGGAGATGCCCAGGGTGCGTGGGTGACCACGTGCAGGCATCCTGCCATTTTCGCGACCAGTACTGCCATTGGTGCGGGAAGAAGGGCCACATCGGCAAGGTCTGCCATGCCAGTGACCTATCCCCCCCGTCACAGACACCGAGGGTGATCCAGCGAGTCCAGCGAAAAAACCAGACGGTCATCCCAAGACAGAAAGAGCCATCGCAACCACCGCGACAGCAGGTATAAGGACGGAAAGACCCACCAAACGAGAGTGGCGAGGAACAGCGACGACATCACCTCGAAATGGACCGCGACGGTGAGGATCGGGGAGACGGCGCACAAGATGGAGGTAGACACGGGTTCAGCCGTGGCACTTATCACATGGTCGACACTGAAAACATCGATCCTGAGCCTCCGATGGAGAGACCTCAAACCATCACCGAACATGCTGTGGGACTTCCAAGGAAACAGGATTCCCATCTTGGGGAAGGCCACCGTCCCAGTCGCCTACAAGGACTTCCTGGGGCTCCTGGACATCACGGTGACGAGAGACGACCTTCTACACTACTGGGGGTTGACTGGCTCGGGAAGCTTGGCATTGGCCTGACCGGGGTGAACGGGGTCCGGGAGGAGGGCATCAACAGCCTCATCCAGGAGTTCCAGGACGTTTTCAGCAGTGACCTGGGCAAGTATACCGGGACCCCAATAACCTTTAGCCTAGACCCTGCCATTAACCCAATCCGACTCAAACCGAGGCGGGTGCCATTTGCATTAAAGTCCCGGATGGATGCAGAGCTGGATAAGCTCATAGCCCAAGGGATTCTCGAGCCAATAGATCACGCATGTTGGGAGACCCCAATAGTAACCCCCCTGAAAAGCGATGGGTTGATCTGCATTTGTGCAGACTACAAATGCACTTTAAATAAGGCACTACAGCAAAGCGACTACCCGGTTCCAGTAATTCAACATCTCTTACATTCCCTGGGACCGGGGAAAATATTCGCCAAACTTGATCTAGCCCAAGCCTATCAGCAGCTTCCGGTGGACCCAGCCACCGCGGAAGCCCAGACAATTGTTACGCACCGGGGTGCCTTCAAATGCAACCGGCTGCAATTTGGCGTTAGCGTTGCCCCGGGAATTTTTCAGAGTGTCATGGAACAACTACTCCTGAAAATTCCCGGCGTCGTTCCGTATTTCGACGATGTGCTCATCACTGTGGAACACAAGGGGCAACTGATCCAAAGGCTCAGAGAAGTCCTCACGGCTTTCAGAGCAGCCGGACTAAAATTAAAAAAGGGGAAGTGCAGCCTGGAAGTCAGAGAGGTGGATTTCCTAGGCTACCACATCGATGACCGAGGCATCCACCCCACCAAAGATAAAGTAAAGGCCATCCGAGAGGCCCCCAGACCCCAAAACAAACAGGAGCTGCAAGCCTTCCTTGGGCTCCTGAACTTTTACAACTCCTTCCTTAAGGAAAAGGCCACAGTGGCCAACCCGCTCCATAGGCTGTTGTCAAAAAACACGCCATGGAACTGGGGAACCGCAGAGGACCGAGCGTTCCAAGGGAGCAAGGACTTGCTCTCCGAGGAAAAATTCCTCATGCGGTTCAACACTACCCTGCCAGTAGTCCTGGTCTGTGACGCCTCCCTGTGCGGAGTGGGAGCAGTCCTAAGCCACCGCCTACCCAACGGGGAAGAGGCACCAATTGCCTTCCACTCTAGGTCCCTCTCCAAACTGGAGAGGAATTACAGCCAATTAGACAGGGAAGCGCTCGCCCTCATAACTGGCATTAAGTGGTTCCATGAATATCTCTTTGGAAGGAAATTCGAGCTGGTCACTGACCACAAACCGCTATTAGGGTTACTCGCGGGAGACCAGCCCATGCCCCCCACCCTGTCCCCAAGGATGACAAGGTGGACCATTTTCCTAGCGGCATATAGCTATACGCTAACGTACTGGCCAGGGAACTCTCTGGGCCATGCGGACGCACTTAGCCGCTGCCCACTGCCTAACATTGAGCAATAATGCACGGACCAGGAAGAGGAGGCAGTCCTGCTAATAGACTGCAACCTCACCCCGAAACTTGTCACCTCGAGCGAAGTCGTGAGGGAGACGCAGAAGGACCCCACCCTCAGGAAAATTCTTGCGTGGGTACAGAAGGGATGGCCACAAGGGGACACCGGGAACAAGGACACCCAACCATGTGAGAGGCACAGGGAAGAGCTGGCAGCCCAAGCAGGCTGCCTGCTCCGGGGAGACAGAGTGGTCATACCCACCGCTCTGAGGCACCCAGTGCTCCAGACTATCCATGCGGGCCACCCAGGGATTGTCCACATGAAAGGACTAGCAAGGAGCTATGTCTAGTGGCCAGGCCTTGACCAGGACATTACAGGGTGGGTAGGGGACTGCCAGGCTTGCCAGCAGTCCCGACCGGCCACTCCCAAAACCCCCACCAGAGACTGGGAACAGCCAAGGGGCCCCTGGTCGCAGGTCCATATAGACCTCGCCAGCCCAGTACTTGGAAAGACTTTCATGGTCACAGTCGACGCATTTTCTAAGTGGCTGGAAGTCACCACAATGCGATCGACAACGTCCCAGGCAGTGATCCGCACCCTCCGAGACCTCTTCACCACCCACGGCCTATCAGACATCCTGGTATCGGACAACGGGCCACAGTTTACCGGCACGGAGTTCGAAGGATTCCTGGCTGGCCTAGGAATCCGCCACGCACTCACCGCCCCCGGAAATCCGAGCGCGAACGGCCAGGCGAAACGAATGGTCCGCTCCGCCAAAGAGGCGCTCAAGTGTTTAGAGCCCGGGGATTGGCACGACAGGTTGGCCGAATTCCTGACGTGGCAACACGTCACCCCCTGTGCAGCGACGGGTCGTAGCCCCGCTGAGCTACTAATGGGCCGAAAGTTACGGTCCGTCCTCGACCGTCTAAACCCGTCCTACGCTCCAAAAGCGAATAGTGAACAACCCACTCCCCCCAGACAATTCCAATCAGGCGACCTAGTCTATGCAAAAAAACTAACACCAGGGCCCCCATGGGAGGAAGGGGAAATAACCAAAATCACAGGGCCTAAATCCTACGTAATCTCCCTAGCAGACGGCCGATTGTGGCGGTGACACATAGACCAACTAAGGAGGAGAACCAAGGGAAAGCCCACAAACAACCACCCCCCTCACAACCCAACCCAAAACTACAGAGAAACAACCGAGGAAACGATCGCCGATACCCCCCCACCCCACAGGCCGTGGGCCCGAGCACCAGAAACTGAGACAGAACACCCCCCCATTTCTTCCACCCTGGGAGGACTTACTCTAAAACGGCTAAACAACTCCTCACTACAGGAACTGAAGGCGGGGAATACGCACTCCACCTACCCGGAACATCAGAAGAACAGCCGTCTGCCGCAAGGACTCCACCTGTCAACAAGGGTGGGGCCAAGGCTACATCTGGAGGCCCCCAGAAGTTTCCCGATGGAACTCCGGAGCCTCCCACGGGCGCAACCTCGCCCATCGCCGATGACCCGCCGAATGAACCGCGCAGGTCCAGACGGACTTTTAAACAGCCGGCGCACCTACGTGACTACATTATGTAGAGTAGGCAAGGAGCCGGCTGGGTAGGAAGGGGTGTTGTGTCCGGGGGAGGGCTTTGCCCCGCGCGGGAAATGCCAGCCCCTGGATTGGTAGGCTGCCACCCTGGCCGGGGCATATAAGGGGCAGCCAGCCACCGCTTTTCTATTCTCTGTTCCAACCACCCTACCTTAATAAACCATTGCAAGCAGTAGTGCCTCCGCTTCGTTCCTAGCGACACCCATCTAACAAGTTGTATTTAATAATGATCTATATTGTATCATATGAGAAGAGAAGAGTTTATTGACCAAACAGGATTAGACATATAAGGAATTTGAATTTGTCTCTGATGCAAAAGCTCTCAATGTGCATGCAAAGCAATAGTGTAATAGTAATCATAGTAATGATACCAATAAGAAATAGTAATAAAGAAGATGGGAAGGATAATAATAATACTACAACCATTCATATACTAAGACATAAGACATTAGGTGATCAGTAGAGTGATGGCACAAGCGAAAAATTGTTCCTGTGTCTAGTTGTCTTGGCATGCAATACCCGAATGCAGCGTTCTGAGAGGAGGAGATTATAGAACCCCAAACTTGAAGAATTCTACTGCTGATATTGTACTCTAAATATAGTAAGAGTTGGTTGAATAAAAGAACGCCTCCTTAAACCCACTCTCATCTCTATGGTTTTAAGCATGCTCAGTTCCAGATTGTTCTGGCTGTACCACAGAGCCAGTTGTTCAACCTCCAGTCTGTATGAATTTTCACTACTGTCTCAGATGAGACCAATGACTGTTGTATCATCTACAAACTTTAATACTTTAACAGAAGGATCCCTAGAAATGCTGTCATTGGTATAGATAGGGATTGATTTTCTTGGGTCTGCTGGACTGGGCAAAGCAGCTCTTCACCTTCCATCTGCATCACCTCTTCACAGCATGATGAGACAAAGTTGGTGCTTTGCAGATTTTCTATATTGCCTGGATAGAAAAGTACATTTTGAAATCAAACTTAGAGAAACAGAACTCTGGCGATATAGGCAACAGACAAGAAAGAGTTAAGAGTTAAGAGAAGTAGGGGAAGAGCTCTTTTGCCCAGTGCAACGGGTCAGGTTTCAAATGGACACATCACATGACATTTCCTTCTCCCACAGCCTGAGTTCTGCAGGTCTTCAGAAGGTAAGCAAGGGATTGTGAGGAGTTAAAGATGATAGCAAAACAGGCCCAGTGCCTTTGGGGACCTGGCAGAGCAAGGATGGGGGGAAGAGATAGGGCGAAGTCTACAAAGTAGCGTCTGAAGAATTCATAACTTTGAAACAGAGTAGTATATGGCTTTTGGGAGGTCTGTTGTAACTTTGAACAGTCACTAAATGATCAGTTGTACTTTGAAGATTACTTGCACTCAAATAATTTTAAGTATCTCAAAATATAACACATGAAAAATATAGATAGGCTTTGAAGAAATTAGATTGATCACTTTAAAAGAAATTTATATGTTTGTTTTTCAAGATATACTTTTGCAGTTGGGATTAATTTATATCTTAATCAAATAGTCCACTAGTGTTTTATTAAAATATTTAATGAAAATGTTATGGCTTCAAAGAAGAACTATATTTCTAATAATGTTCCCTTTCTTTTTCTAGTAATCTTCTTAGTGAATATTGCTGACAAGTTCAAAACCTATTTTGCAAGTACTTCATAGAACTAAAGAGCACAGTTATGGTTCAGTTGTTAAGATGTTGAGTTTGTTGACTGGAAAGCCAACAGTCTGGTTTTGAAATCTGAGCATTACATGATGGATGAGTAGCCATATTTGCTTAGCTCCTGCCCACCTAGCAGTTCAAAAGCATGCAAATGTGAGTAGATAAATAGATACCACTTCAGTGCAAAAGAAACAGTGGTCCACGGTATCATGCTGGCAACATGACTGTGGAAACATCTTCAGATGGCTCTGGCTTATGACCTTGAAATAGAGATCAGTGCCACCCCCTATAGTTGGCAATCACTATGGTGAAAAATCTACAAGGATTCCTTTCCTTTCCTTTCCTTTCCTTTCCTTTCCTTTCCTTTCCTTTCCTTTCCTTTCCTTTCCTTTCCTTTCCTT
>JANHFO010002787.1:35676-49361 GCA_032468095.1 Pareas carinatus | reverse complement strand
TTCACCAGTAAGGACTCACAGCCAGCCACCTGAGGAACAGTGGTCTCCCTCGGCAAGAACTCCTCCCTAATTAAGATTGCCACACCCCCACCCCTCCCCAGGGCTCGTGGTTGATGAAAGACACGGAAACCACATCTTGACAAGAGGGACCTCACCCTCCTGGCCCAACCAGATCTCAGTAATTCTTGCCAAGTCCGCTCCCCCCTCCTGAACCAACTCACAGATCAGAGGGGCTTTATTGACCACAGACCTGGCGTTATACATCATTAACTGTAGACCCTGGGCTGGTAAGCCTGTGCCACCCAGATCATAGGATGAGCATTGGGGGTCGGCGCGTGCCATGGCAGTCATATATCGGGGACGCGCGCCCTTAACCAGATTTGACCCCCTGCTCCCGTTATATCTGCCCCTCCCACACACCACTGAGATATTTTGAACTCCACCCTCCTGGGTATTCTCCCCTTCTTGACCCCCAATGCCTCCCTGCCGTGCCCCCAGCCTCCATAGTGGCCTCCCACACCTTTTCACTCCCTCAGAAACCTGCCTACCCGAACCCCTTAAAACTTTGATTAAAACCCCATTTAAAAACCTCCGTAGTTTAAAATCTTTTTTGGCCTTGGCTGCATGCCACCTCTCGGGGTTCCATGACCCATCCTCGAGGTAGGCCCTAGATAGTGAAACGGGCCAGGCCTGCGAGAGGGAGGACTCCCGCAGGGCCGTGAGGTAAGTGGACGGATAGCTAAGCATATTTTAAAGCTATAGGGCTGACAGGAGACAGGGCCAGCATGGTTCAAATGGCCCCCAATCATTGGGCCAGTGGTCCAGGAGGAAATTCCAGAAATTAAAAAATGTCTGTTGTAATTGTTCCAATGCTCCCGGCATCGCCGCCATCTTGCGGCTTGCGCTCGATTTCGCGCCGTGCCGCTGCCTAGATGGAAAAGGCTTCAGGCGGTATTCAAGCGGCTGTCCCCCCCTGCTGTTCTGGGGGGCAAAAAGCCCTTCCATGGGTGGGGGGGATCGTTCCATTCACTCCGCCGCTACTTGTTCTCCACCGGGGCTCCGCTCCGCTCCGCGCTGCGCTGTTGTAAAATCAAAAAATAACCAGGCTCCACCTCCATGCCATTTGGGGCAGAGTTTATTTCCACCTCCATGCCTTTTGGGACAGAGTTTTTTACAGCAATTTTTTTTTTTGCAATCTTTTAAAAAGGTCTCATATGTTTTCCTTTTTTTACTCCCTGTGTGAGCTGCTCCCCTTTTTACAAGTCTCTTTCTGCTTCCCCTCCTTAATCTCTTTCGTCTGTTAATATTCTTATTGACTTCTTTTCTCCAAAATTTCTTTTGTTTATTGTTCCATAAATACGTTTATCTGTATTGTCATTGCTTCAGCAATCCAAAGAAATTCGATCATGAAGGGGAGTTGCATCATTTCCTCTTCTTGCTGCTTAGAATCCATTTTGTCTAAAAGTTTATTCTCTTAGACTCCAAGTTTCTAATTCCCCACTTTTAACCTTAACTTTTATCATGTACTGTTTTTAGTCCTTTCATTTTAAGTTCAAGTCCAAATTCTTGTCTCAATCTCCAAAAATGTTTAAAATTTTCTCTTCAGCTCTCCACCTTCCAGATCTGTTCATCTCTCTGCCAATATCTTCTTATTGTCCCTTACATTTTTAGTCGCCATCTTACACATACTCACTGGACTGGATTACATCAATTATCATTCATTTGCCCATTTAACATGCCAATACAGAAGAAAATATGTGAGTAAAAAGGTTTTTTTTCTTCTTCTCACCAAGCTGGTGGATTACTTACTTGACTTCCGTAGACTTCTATTGATCTTTGATTTTGTCCTTGGTTCCTGGCTTGTGGCATTTTGAACCGCCTCTTCTGCTGTCTGGAGATGGAAAATAAGTTGTCTGGTTCATGTTAGTTGCCACCAAATGCCCCTTTCAGCTTTGCTTCCTTCTTCAGTTGCCTCTCTGGGGCAATTTTGGACCCTTAAGTTCCCAATATGGTAAAAGAAAAGGACTTTCGCAGTTGGAGCCCCAGCTGCTAGATCCTTGTTCGCTGGTAATCGGAACGAGAAGCTTTTTATTATGATTTTTTAAATGGCATTGTAACCAAGAAGAATTAGATTTGAATCGTTATAGAAATTATATCTATATTTTCTTGGCAGGTACAAATGCGATCTAAAATATTTGCTATTCACTAGATTGTTTTTGTAAGTTATTGCAGAACATGTTTTATAAACATCTACACAGTTTTGTTTTTGTTTTTTCCTCTTTTAAGGCCACATTCAAACTATCCACAGAACCTTTTTCTTTTCTTTTTTTGAAGAAAATTTTTATTTTTTTCCAACATGTAAACAATGAACATTCACATCAACAATAATTAAAATACATAAATAAACTCTTTTTATTTTATCACATCTCTTTTTTCCACCTCCTTATTAAATTTCTGTCCTACTTTCACCCTTCAAAATAAACAAATATAAAATAAATATACATACATACATTTATAAATTAACCAAAGTTCATACAACACTTCTGTTTTCACATTTCATTTCATTTTCTCCCTTTTTTCCACATTTGCAGTATTCTATGACATTTATTTTTCTTTAAATTTATAATAAACCAAAAATCTTGCAACACCTCCAATTTTACATTTTATTACATTTCTCTCTTTTTTCCCCATCACCAATCTTTCATAATATATACATTTTTAATACATTACTTTAATATTTTATTTAACTATATCTATCTATATCATATATATTTCATTCATATTTATGCTTATCTAATATTTAATTTTACCCTAATTCAACTTATAATATAATTCCTAATAATTTTCAATGGAATCTACCTCACCCTTTATCCATAACCATATCCATGTCATATTCCTTATCCATATTTATAATTTTAGAACTATCACTTTAACCTATCCCTCTTTGGGTAAACAGACTTTTTACATATGCTTTCCTCCTTCGGAGGTTTCCTTCTCTTATTATTCTTTTGACTTTCCCACTTCCTTCTCCCCCTTTTCCTTTTCCAATTCTGTATTGCATTTTGCATTTCCACTTGTGGATTTCCCTAGCCTTGTTTGCTTCTTATTCTCTTTACCCTTGCTTTCTCTGGGGTTAACCTTTATGTCACCATTTTTTTTCTACTCGATCTGGAAAACCTTGTCTGTTCTCCTGCTTTCTTTCCTCCTAAGGTATTTACCCTCCTTCCCCCCCCCCTTTGATCTTTTACCTTACCCCTTATCTTTTTCCTTTTTTAACAATATTTAATGTCTGTTTTGCTTTCAAATTTTTCTTTCTTTCCGTTTCCACTCCTCCTTCTTGTTTTCGGCTCAATGTTCCTAGCAGGGCTTGCATCTTCTCCCCCCAACGTTTAAACCATAATTCAGAGGGTTCACCAAGCTCCAACAAAAATCGCTGAATGTCTGTTAGTATGTCCTCCTTAGATCTCATTCTGTTCCCAATATTCTCCTCTCCGGTCTCCATAACTATTTCAATTTCGCTTCATGCCAATGTTCAAAAACAATTTTCAATTTTCAATTTCAAATTTCACCTTTCATCTCAAATTCCAAATTCTGCCCCCCCTTTTTTATTTCAGACCGGCAGCCAAATGCTCACATTCCTTTTGTCGCTAAAAACAGCCTCAGAAGCAATCCTCTCAGGAAAACTTCCCAAATACTTTTTAGCGTGCCATTTTTCCTCCTCCGTCTCTCTGTGCCATTCGTATCAGCTCACCTCCTCTCCAACATTCATGGCAGGTATTCAAATCTTCCTTTGCCGTCCCTCTCACCAACAGCCAAACACCGGCACTGCCACTCTCAGCGGTCTCCGAAGCAGCCTTCTCCCCCCTTTTCTTCTTTTTCTTAAACATTCCAGGGTGTTTCCCTTCAATATGCCATTTTCTTCCACCATTTTTCCCCCAATAGCTGCTTTTTCACTATTTAAGGATAGAATTTCGCTCACCTCTTAATATACCCCTTTTTTCAATAAGCTTATAGGAGTTGTATTTGATGCCTCATAGTCCTGACTGGTACTTTTTATTTCATTTTCTTGCTTCCGTTCATTCTTGATTTCTATGTTCTGTGATCCTGGCCTCGTCACCTGCCCGGCGAAAAAAGGCAAAGACAGAAAGGCCTTCATGCCGGCTGCCGCCAAATTGAGCCCCTGTCACACTCCCTCATCAAACAACTCTCCAGGTTGCTTTTAGAGCCTCTGGGACCCCTGAAACATTGAAGAAGAGGACTTTGGAAGCCAGAACTACGGCTTCCCTGTCCTCCTTCGACCAGGAGCGGAACCGGAAGTGATGATACTCATATTAATATACCTCTTTCACACACTAATGCCCCTTGTTATAATATCTGAAAGCCATTTCCTCACCTGCTTACAGAATGGAATCAAAATTGCAAAATCCCACCATAGAACATGTCCATCCACATCTGGTCAATAACGTGAAACTTTGTGGCACTGATTACATTGATTAATTCTGCTGAGTCATGTGTTTTGTTTTGTTTTCACCATGATTTGGTGAATAAGCTTATTTGCTTGGTTTATACAGAATGCTTAGCAGTAAAGTCAGGTTTACAACCGACAATGACTGGCTTCATGATGAACCAGCCAAGCAATATTATAAGGTAATAAAGTAAATGAACCCAGTCATTGTCTAAGTAATATAGGAATGTATTTGTCAATGGCTAAAGTGACACTTTACTTTCAGAGAAGCATTTTTTAAAAAAAACTGTATAAAAATACTCTAAGTCTAAAATAGGCATCACTTTCTGAAATGGTTATAATATGATTTATCCTGCAGCATGACTTCAACCTCACATATTTTTTGTTTCTTTATTTAAAATTTGAATTATACTCTCCATTAGCAAAATGGTTGGAATGGGTTGGAATGTCAACCTTATCTAGGGTCCAATAGGCTGTCAGACCATTGTTTCCCCCTTGTCCTGCCTCTGCTTCAACCAAGATGCATCCAATTGATGGGTATAATTCTGTAACTGAAATATTAGAGAGGCAAATGAGGTAGATGAGAGACTATGGGTCATACAGTGAGATGTTCTCTCAAAGCTCACTGCAGCTCCATCCTGAATTTGTTACAAAGCAAGCAAATGAAAGCAGGGAAAGCCTTGTCCATAAAGCCTTTATTCTGAGAGTCAAACCTAATAGGTTCTGTTGTCTTATATATTACTTTTCTTCCCAAAGGAATAATGTCTAATTGGATAAGTAATGAATGAAAGGATGACTTACTATTACACAAGCTCATTAATGGTGCCTTTGTAAAAGGCCCAAAATTGTCCACTAGTACAGAGATTTTCAACCTGGGGTCTGTGGAGCTCTTGAAGTCCATGGCAAGCTGCCAGGGGGTCCACAGACAGGTCAAGAAAAATTTGGAAAAAGTAATACACATGAATTGTCAATTAGTAATTAGTTGAATTTGTGGGAATGAGGTCCGCCATGTAGCAATGACATGTTTTGGGGTCCGCAGTTTGAAAAAGGTTGAAAACCTCTACACCAGTTCATCAAACATGTAACAAACAGGATTAAGCCCAGAGGCCATGGGGTCATTAACTGAAGAGACTTCAGAGATAAAAAAATGTAAATGTAAATCAAAATGTGAAAGTATTCTGGATTTGTGGGGAATTATTTTCAGAAAACTTTGGCTTTCAAAGAATCTTCATGCTATCTTAGAACTTTCTCGTGACTTGCAGCTAACTGGAAAGTTGGAAAGAACAACTGCTGTATTTGTTTGTATCTATTCTCTATTATGGAAATGCCTTTTGGAACATTGGCTCCCTTGGCTAAGGCATGACTGAACAGGGGAAACCTTTACCTTTTTTTACTCTTTATTATAGCTTTTTTTGTCTATATCAGACTGCTGAAGGATCTGTCACTCATAATTCCAATCAAGAACAGTGTTTCTCCATTGTTCTTAGTGATCTGGTCCCTGATGATTGTTTCGTTTACACTTACATTTGTATGCCACTTCATCAGAGTTTCTATGTGACTTACATTAATAAAAGCAAGAAAATAATGGTTAAAACAATAATCTATTAATAACAAAAACCCTGCCTTCTTCATCAAGAATGCTAAAAAGCAAGTATAACCAAGGCAATAAATGAATAATTTAGCTTGTAAGTAAGAATCTGTATCTTCCAAGTTTAGATATATGTGCGATCCCAGTACCAATATGGAGTCAGTTTACACATTTAAAAATTGTGAACACAAGGTAAATATCAATAGTGATTCTTTCCCATTCAAAAATGGTGATAAATTCAGCAGTCGTTTACTATAGGCAAGGGTAAATCCAATATTTTATATGTATTTTGAATATGCAGAAAAAAATAGGTTCAAATCTGTTAATCTGGTGGCTGTTACAGGGTGTATTTGTTTTAAAGGGTTTTAAAGCAATGCTCCTGAACATGCAATATTTTTCTCTCCCTCCAATTTTTCTGTGATAATTTTGGTTTATTACTCAGGCAGCAGAACAAATGCGATTTGTATGAGTGATTGCCTCTTGCATTTGTATGTATATTTAATCAGCAGAAACATCAGAACTGTGCGCATAAGTCTGTGTGTGAATGCATGTTCCAAAACTATATGAATTCTCCTGCATTCACCATAACTCAAAATTATTCTGGGGAGCTTTATAACTTCTGATGATGACAACAGATTTTTTTCTAGGACTAATTAATTCAAGCTTAAATGAAACAGATGAAGTACAATATGACTGAGAATTGACAGGATCAGATGCTCAGAATGATAATTCCGCTCCCCCAAGGTACTTGCAGGACCGTCTTCTCTATGACCCATGATTCCTCCAGTATATGTAAACTATAATTTTTTTAGTAGCCTCCCAATTTTGTGAGGTGAAAGGCACAGGGAAGGACAGAAAATGTTTTCACCAGTAAAAAATACTGTAGAAAAAGATTCTTGAGCTCAGGTTAGGACCCACATTACTGCTTTCTGGCAGTTGATAAAAATAGAATTATTGTGGAGGACATAAAAAGATTGAAAAGTTGTTGTTTATATTATTAGATTGTATTTTTGTTTCCAATTTTGACTTGAGTTTTCTATGTTTTCTAGGTAACAATGTGTCCATGTAGATTACGATAAAGTACTATATAAATAAAACAGAAGCATAGAAATAAATTTATTTTTGCTCCGTTATCAAAAAGCCCAATACCCTTTCATTCTATTTAGGCTCACCCAACAGTAGCTGAGTCTTAAAATATAAGAACATATAGAGAAATGTATTAGATTAAGTCAGCCTACTCTTCCAGAAAGGCTGACAAACTGGTTATGGTTGCTTTTGTAATGTCTGTTTCTAATATTAGCTTGTCTTTCTTTGACTTTAATGTAACTAATTCCCACACTGGTATAACAAAACATTAATAATGGGAAGATATGAGATCTTTTTTGAATGGAATGAAAATATAAAAGAATCATTAGTGAGTAGAATTTGAATGTTACTATTCAATTTCACTCTTGGCAGTAAGTCTCAGTCCTTTACTTGCCTTACTGTAGCATAAATATACACAGGCTGATGGCATTACCGGTTTTGCCATGGACATTAATACTTGATAGACTTTTTAAAAATTGTACTTTCAGTGTGAATGCTTTGGACAGGCCTAATTACAGCATCTGTCTAACTTTCTGTCCTTCTGTTTAAAAAATGTCCATCAAGTCAATGGCTCTTTGCCATTGTTTAGATTCAGAATGAAAAGCATAGGCTGTAGATTCAGGCATAATGTGCAACCGAAAGAACCCTCTAATTTAATAAATAGTAATAATAAGGCAACCCACCTGGCTATTGCAATATAAAATCAGCCTAAAATTTACTTTGATTTACTACTAATCCACTGAGAGTTTCAAGCATTTGTCAGAAAATTTAATGCAAGCTTTGAAATTCAGAGGCAGCTCTTCTTTGCCTTACAAATTCTCTGTGCCTCATGGGATTCTCAGAAACTATTAACATCTTTTATTTAACGTAATAAGCACTAAAGATAGGGATATAGCCATGAGATAATAGCCTTTGTGAAATCACTAGGAGTGCTGGGGTGAATCGATGGGTACTCAACATAATGACAAGATCATCGGCTAATGCCTACTTTTATTGAGATTTAATATTCTAATCACTTTTCCAAGAAATCATCTTTACACTGAAAAGCATGGGCAGCCTCAGAGTACAAATGTTAAAACAATATTATTTTACTTCTGCAGCATTGTAGATAATTAATTTTAGTAGCAAGTAATATAGCTCTGTTTTAGGCTAAATGGCTATACAAAAATTGAAATTGAGAAGTGTTTTTAAAGGATGCTTTTCCATGGAGCTATGAGTCAAGTGAACTCAGAATTCTTAAAGCTATGTAATTATGATAAAAGAAATATGGTGGAGTGCTTAAGGCACCAATAGAATATAATTTATATATGAATCTAGAAAAAGAATGTTACAGTCTACTTGCTTGGTATGTGTGTGTGTGTGTGTGTATGTGTGTGTATGTATGTGTGTGTATATATATATATATATATATCACATGTGACAGTGATATATATATATATATGTATATATCACATGCGACAGTAGAAGAAAATGTTATAGGGATAAAAGAATTATAATCACCTAGATTCTGAATAAAATTTATTGTAAGAAAGAAATTGGGCTGTGCAAAGCATTTCAGATTTGATCTCCAAAATGTGCTTTGCAGTGTGTGGGAAATTGAATCAAAAGCACTCCAAAGCCCGAGTAAGAAATGTAATTTTATGTCACTTCACTTCTCAAGAGATAATCTCTGATTTAGCCCTAACCTCTGCTATCAACCTTTGAAAGTGTAAGGGGATATTTTACAATGAAAGTCACAACAGACATAGCTTCATTCTCCTTACCCCACAAATTTATGGCTACCAATTCATAGAAACATGAAATTCAGAGGTAGTTGGCATTAGTCCAATAGGTTTTGATTTCAAAAACATCCTTATTTTCATTTTAGACAAAATCTAACAATAACTTCACAAAGTGCAGTCAATTATTTTACTGTCCAAATAGTTGGGTACTGACTTCACCATTAGAAAGATAAACATTGAAAGATTGGTTCTACCTCTTCAAGCAAGGAAACTTTCAAATGCTCCCTTTTGTCAAGTCACTAGCTCAGCATCACCAGAAGAGTTCAGTAACAGGTCTGAATCTAATATTTTCCGCATATTCAAAAGACATGTAAAATATTGGATTTACCATTGTCTATAGTATTTAAATGATTGTCCACTAAGACTTCAAGATCCTTCCACAGTTACTGCTGTTGAACAGATTTCGTCTAATCTGTGCCTGTACATTTGAGGATTTTTTGCCTAAGTGTCAGACATTATATTTTTTCTACATTGAATTTCATTTTGTTAGATAGGGTCCAATGTTCAAGTCTATTGTGATCCATCTGAATTTTGAGCCTATCTTCTGGGGTGTTAGCTATTCCTGCTAGTTTGGTGTAATCTGCAAATGTGATGAGTTTTCCTTCTATTCCCTCATCTAAATTATTTATGAAGATATTAATTTTTAACTCTGAGTTTGTTACATTCAGTGGAGTGCAGTTATTCCCTACATTTCCACTAGGGCATCGGTGACTGCCAGAACTAGAGAAGGTCTACTATTAAAGATGTATTCCATTTAAATTCCCTTCAATACAAGGAATAGAATAGATGAATTTTGCTCATTGCTCTAAGCATTTAAAAAACAGTCATGTTAGTTGTTTGCTTTTTTGCTAATCTCACAGAAGATTATTCTATGTAAGTGCAGTATTTGCTTATGCCATGAGGTTAGGCTTTTGGCTTAGTGAGTAAGTAAGAGTACTTGAATTGATAATTATGTATTTTTTGTTTTTATTCTGGATTATAGCTATAGGGCTTATCATTTGAAACCATAACATAAACTTGTTCAATGGCATTTTAGGAACAGTACTCAGAATAACCTTATTTGTTTATTATTTTGCTATTCAAGTTTCTCTAGCTGGCTTACAACATATTAAAATTACATTTTAAGAAGCTAAGGCAATAATTAAAAAAATAAATCATATAAACATTTTGTGTTAATCTACTATGCAGTCTAGTGAATTTTGGATGAAATGGACTACATCTCAACCTATAGAACCTGATGGAAGAATAGCAAATCTTAGTGTACAAAAACAAGAACATGATCTATATTAATTCATTTTTTTACATTTTCATTTTTTTACTGTAACTGGAAATGTAAACCACTTAGAGGTAGTTCACAACTTAAGCCTAAGTAAAACAAAAACAAAGCAAAATTAAAATAAAACAGCAGTATAATAATGCAGTAATCATTCATAGCTCTGAAAGACACATAACCAGTAAGCCTCCTCAAAGGCAGTACATACTGTACGAGTCTAGGACAAGTAGCCACTGCCAACTCGGTGCCACCATCAGGGGGGCAGCATCTCACCACTGGTCCTCTAGCCATGGCCAGCTGACCATCGCTATTTAGGAACAGGCCATTTCAGACTTGCCATTTCTCTACTATTTCACATTGACGGGTGTGGGGGGCAAGGAAAAGCCAGCAGCCTACACATCCTTATTTGGATGTCTCTCTCTGTGTGTGCGTGCATTGGGGCAATAAGTATAAATAAATGGCTGGGAGAAGACTGCAGCCTGGTGGGGGGATTGGGTGATTACTCACCCCCCTCAGAAAGCATCATCTCTGCCCAGAGAAGAAGCCTTGAGTAATTTGGAGATCAGCTGGTCCTGCAAACACTTAGATATGCAGATCCATTTCCATGTTCCACCCTTTCCTCAAGGGGCAAAGGCAGGTCGCATTCCCAATCCACTCCCAAAGACGCTACCTGGGGGGGGTAATCACCTGGTAGATTATCTGTGGGGCTACAAAATTGCTTCCAACCCATTAAATCTATAAAGATCTCCTGCTTGAGGTGGGGTCTTATCCATTCTTCCCATTTTTATCTCTCTTTCGCTATATCACTTCCTACCTCTATCTCTATCTCTATCTCTATCTCTATCTCTATCTCTATCTCTCTTTCCTCTTTCTATTTTTTTCTCTTTCTTATGCCTTTTACCCATGGGGTGCGGTGGATTATCAGTCTAGATAATCATGGCAGGTTCCTCTATGCAGTAAAAATCCCCTAGCGCTTTGGGTAAGTGTTGATGACCAGGAGAGGTCCCTTTCCTTCAAAGAGTGATCAAACATAGATGATCATGGCAGATCCCTCCATGCAGTAAAAATCTCAAAAATCAGATAAAAATCAATTTAGGCCATGAACTGAGGGAAAATGTTTCACTTACTGACAGAAAATATTTCCAACAAGTCAGTAATGTTTGTTCTCCCCATTTTCCTACTATTGTTCTCCAACAAGTGAGATCCTGTTAAATTTGAGAAGGAGGGCTAGTCTATTATACTATTAATTGAGAACCTGTTTCTAAAGCACATGCAGAGTTGCTTGATCTCTAAGTGTTTGCAGGAGCAGCCGAGTTCAAGATTATTCAAGGCTTCTTCTCTGGGCAGAGATAGCACTTTGGGGGGGGAATGGTCTGATAAGATGGCCGCGGAGGAGAGAAGTACATAGGGCTCTCTCCGGGGTACATGGTAAGGATTAAGCCTTTTCTGGGGGTGTAGGGCTGGTTTTTTTTCAGCCCTCTGCCACAGTTTGGCAGGGGGAGGTGATAGGATCCAGCGGAGCCAACTCCCAGCGCTCGACGCAAAAAATAGTGCCCTAAATCGGACTTACAAAGTTTGGTGCGGCGTGGATTGATCAGCCTCGCCTAGATGGCCTCCAGGACCGACAGCCGACAATGGGAGGGATTCTTCTCCGCTGGATGCCGGTGAGCTGTCTGTAAGTCGGAGATGCCGCCCCCACTTTCCATCGGGGGGGATCCGAGCCACCCGGCACAGCGGCGAAATGCTGTGTATCAGCATGCCGCGAAGGCCCAAGGCTTGGAATCAGCGTTTCCCCCCCCTCTTCCATCGGGGGGGGGGGGCTTCGAGCCGCCCGGCACAGCACTTGTGGCAGTGTTTCGGCTCGCCGCAAAGACCTCTTGGTTTCTGGAGTCGGTGTTTCCCCCCCTCTTCCATCGAGCTGCCCAGCGCAGCGCTTGTGGCGGCGTTTCGGCTCGCCACGAAGGCCTTATGGTTTTTGGAGTCGGCGTCTGCCCCCCTTCTTCCATCGGGGGGGAGCCTCGAGCCGCCCGGCGCAGCGCTTGTGGCGGTGTTTCGGCTCGCCGCGAAGGCCTCAAGGTTGTTGGAGTCGGCGTTCCCCCCCCTTTCCTTGGGGGGGTGCTTTGAGCGGCCCGATTCGATGCGTCGTTTCCAGCTTGCTGCATAGGCCTTGAGGTGGGTGCTGGCGATGCCCCACCTTCCATCGGGGGGGCTCTGACCCGCCCGGCGCAACGTTTCAATGCGGCATTTCAGCTCGCCGCAAAGGCCGCGAAAGCCTCGAGTTCTGGGGTTGGTGTCCCCCCCCCCCATTGGGGTTTTTTGAGTGGCCCGACTTGATGCGGCGTTCCATCTGGCTGCATTGGCCTCGAGGTGGCCTCCTTCGGGGGGGGGGCTTCGAGTCACCCGAGGTTGGTGATGCGCGATGCAGCTGTTGCCGCTATGGCCCCCCTTCCATCGGGGGGCTTTTGGCAATGGATGCCGCGATGGCCCCGAAGCGGGAGATGATGATGCCCCCCCTTTCCATCGGGGGGGCCTTGAACTTCCCGTTTCGGTGATGCTTGATGCGTCACTTGTCGTGGCGTCTCGGACTGGGCCTATCTCCACAGCTGGATGCAGACCATCTCCCTCTCCCTGACTTTTTCTGTTGGATTGATCGATCTACCCTGGTCTTGTTCTTTTTCCTTTCACCTTGATACCCCATGTGGAGACCTCTGTGTATATGTATATGCTCTATGTTTTATACGGGTACTTCTCTCCGGGCCCTGCGGGAGACCCCCCCCTCGCAGACATGGCCCTGGTTTTTATCAAGGGCGTATCTCGATGACGGTCGATGGGATCCCGAGAGATGGCATGCGGCCTCGCCAAAGAAATATAAATTAAGAAAATTTTTAAAGGGGGTTTTAACCAGGGTTTTAAGGGGGTCGGGTGGGAGGGTTCACAGGGAGGCTAAGAGACATAAGGGACTGGCCGATAGGCCAGATCATGGTGGGATGGTTCTGAAGGTCGGTGGGGAGAGGGACACCTTTGAGGGTGGGGCAAAAAATGTCATTCCTGTGATGTGTGGGAGGGGCAGATATAGCGGGAGCAGGGGGCCAAATCGGTTTGTGGGTGCGCGCCCTCGACATGTTGTGCCGCTGGCCCGCACCGACCCCCAATGCTCATCCGGTGTTCTGGGTGGTACAGGCATTCAGGCCCAGGGTCTACGGCTGATGCTATGCAATGCCAGGTCCATCATAAATAAAGCTCCCGTGGTCCGTGATCTGGTGTTGGAGGAGGGAGCTGACCTGGCCGGAATAACTGAGACCTGGTTGGGCCAGGAGGGAGGGGTCCCTCTGGTAGAACTATGCCCTCCAGGTTTCTGTGTTTTCCATCAGCCAAGGGCCCTGGGGAGGGGTGGGGGTGTGGCGTGTTTAATCCGGGAAGAGTTCTTACCGAGGGAGACCACTGTTCCACAGGTGGCCGGTTGTGAGTCCCTCCTGGTGAAGTGGGGCCCTG
>JANHFO010002787.1:19192-29332 GCA_032468095.1 Pareas carinatus | reverse complement strand
AAGCAAACGTTTTGGACTTTTGTTTTCCTTTCATCTAAGAGCACCTGTGCAGACTGCAAACAGTTAAAAAAATCCCTTTAGTTTGCTAGGCATTTATGCAAGTTTGAATAGGAACTGGCAGAGATTAGAAGGGGGCAGACAAACCTTCCATTTCACTCCCACCCCATTTCCCCATTTCCTCATTTAGAATTGCTCTGCCATCGCTGCACTTTTTATTATATACATTTAAAGTTTTATTGTATTTAAACTGTTTTGTGCATCATTTATTGGCTGGAAAAACAACCATAAAATCTGACAAAAAAGGAAAGAATGAATGAGTGACTGAATGAATGAATGGATAAGCATATAAGGAGATCAAGAAGCGAAGAAAGTTAAACAACAACAACAAATGATTCCTCCTCCTCCTGCTGTTTCACTGATAGCTATTAATGTGTTTTAAAGTCTTCCAGATTGGCCTTGAGAAATCAGTTATCCTGCTCCTTGTCTCAGCAGAAAAACCCACAGGGGCTATTCACAGCAATCTAAGTTAATAAGCTGTAAACTATTTTTTTTCCAAAAGAAAAGGAAAACCAACTCTTTCCTGCCCCAAATCTTTAATAAATAAATCCCATCACTTTTAGAGGAGCAAATGAATTGTGGCTAACAAAGTTATTGTGTCATTACTGAGGAAAAGGCATAGAGAAGTGGAGTAGGGATATCTGGGGGTCTCTCTCTCGCTCTCTCCATGCATGTATTACACATTAAAAGAGTTGGGGAAAACAACTGGATGGCTGTGGACATGATATTGACACCCATCCCCCAAATGTTTTTGTGTGGGATGAATGTCATGATTCAGCTTGCAGATATTCAGAAACTCTCTTCTTCCTCTTCTTGGCCACTCTGGACCACTTGATAATCCACCCTTTATCCGAGAAAGCAGTGGAGAGCCTTGTTGATGTCATAGGATCCATTATTTTTACAGAGGAAAGTCCTTTAACTGAAAACCATCAGAGCTAAGGGTGCCCAAGTTTAGTTCAAAGGTAAAAAGTGAGACTGGAGAGATTCTTGAAGATGTAAAGAAATGTCTTGTGTGTGTGCGTAAAAAGAGGCAGGGCTTCAATCATCTCATCACACCCTCCATATGGGCCCCAGTGACCATCAGTGCAGATGCCCCTGTACAGTACTTCGTGTTTCTAGATAGGGTTGCAATAATAGTCTTGTGGGATTGGTTTTGCTGAAAGAGAGTAACTGGTTCCAAGTAAGTCTTCCATAACTAAGCATGGGTTTGAATCTGCATCTCCACAGCCACAGTATAGAATCTTTTCTACAAAATAAATTCCTAATGAAAATCCCACATGTTTGGCATTTAAGGAAGTAGGAAAAGATTTTATTTATTGAGGTGGGATGTTGCCACACATCCTGGCATAAAGATGTTGTACGAACAACTTTCCCCCCATAATCTTATCTAGTTATTATCTCCAGCCTGTGAGTGAGGCAATGTGAAGTCATTCTTAGCTGTACTGATGCTAAGATATTATTTTCCTCCATATTCTGATTTGATCCAGGACAAAATTCTAAACTCTTATAGGCCTCATCACCCACTACTTGGAGGGTAGCCAGGTAGTAAGCTGAAACAGTTTCAAGAGGGGCAGGATAGAGATTTGCAATGGGGCATCACATTTCACACAAGTCCAGTTTTCAAGGATAGCATGTTCATTCAGCAGCAGAGAAAGCCACCCGCCCCCCCAAAAAGAAAAATGGCAAGAGCTGGCTTTGAGGTCTGAAAAAAGATATTTGGAAACACCCTCTTGGCAAATCTAAAGGATCATCTGTTTCTGCTGCAAATATATTTTGCAAACAAATTCTCAAGAATTATTTCTCACACCAAAATGGCTAAATCCTAGTTTTATCCTAGATTTTCTCCTTGCTCAGGAAAACAGGCAACATGTAACTGTGTCAATCTTACTCCCTTAAATGCATTCAGTCATGCCGAATCATGTACCTGGATCATTCAGCTTATTGTTTACCTGGGCTAGCAGTTTTTCTTGACCTTTCTTTAAATGTTATCAAAGCAAAGTGGCCATATCAAGATGCTTGCACATTATTCAGCACATAATAGGAATGAATCTTAAAAACAGCAAAGCAATAATAGTGCCACAAATAACTACAGGAAGTGCTTGTGCTTCTTATCATTGTAGGATTGCTATTCCATTATGCCACTGTTTCTCTTAAAAGCTCATAGCAATATATTTTGGAGGATAAAACTGTCAGTAGTTACTACTCATGATGGACATATTTATGTCCAAAATCAAAAGGAAGTTTATCATTCAGCAGTAGGAGCAGGAGAACATGGAGAAGAGAACACTATTACAGAAGCTCCATCCATTGATCTATGCAGGGTTGCTGAAGGAAGGCTACATGTATAGGTTCCCGTGCATGATCAATAATTAGATAAATGTGAATTCTTGACAACACTGATATCTTATGCAGAAAATATATGCTATGATGTGAGTGCATGGATTTGGAGGAATGCATTTGATTGAGGTTACCTACAGATGCATGTAATTCGTGTATTTACCCATACAGTTTCCGCTGATTGATGACAGGGAGAGGGGAAAATTCACTCAATCATTTTTACATTCGTGTTGCAGATCCCAGGTTTTCAGCCATTGCATGCAGCAGGATTGGCAGCAGAAGAGGAAAAAATGAGTTTTGTCATTCACTTCCAAACAATCATTAGAAAAGCCTCAGGGAAGAGTCATCCACCAGGATTGGAGTACTCTTTTGAGAGGAAATCAGAATGCATTTCAACCAAGTGAGATTGAGAACATACTATTTTGACTTACCCTCATGATGCCCAATGAAGATTACAATAATGGATACCCAAAATGTATTTAACTCTCTCCTTGTTTTATTTAAAACATGTTGTTGTGAGCGACATTTGAATCACCCAACTAAGTAATCGTTGATTTGGAAATGTTTACAAAATGGGTAAATGCTATAAATTATTCATTTTATTTTATTTTTTATTTCATGTTTTGATATTGTACATGGCATCATCAGATACAAATACTGAGTAATATTACAAGGCAGGAACGAATTCACAATGCTATCCCCAGCACCTCAGTGAAATACCCAGTGAAAAACCTCATGGCTACTAAGCCAATTCTAAAGTGAGCCCTTGTGAATGAACCTCTTGAGAGAATGGAAAATTTAAACAGAAAAAACTTTTTTAATTCATCAGATTAAGAAAGAAAAGTACATGGATATAATAAATAGAATGGAAAGTGTACGTTGGTGCTACTATTTAAAAGCAAGTATGACGGCAGCATAGAAAAAGATGACAAAGTGAAAAGAGAAACTACGTTCTTCACCATTCTTTTATAGAAAGGTTTTATTTTAAAATAGTGCCATAGTAGTCATGACTTCTCAAGGTCTGACGTCTTGAAACGCATTTAGATTGATGCAGCCAGAGCCTGGAGTTCTCTTGCTGAGTAAACAGTCAAGTGTTCTTAATAGGAACTGCAGTTTCTTGACATCTGTTGGGGAAAAGGGAATGGCGAAACAACAATTTAGATTGAGATTGGTTTTGTTAAATGCATTTAAATTCCAAGATTAGTGGCGTTTCTTCTTTTTCAATTAGCATTTACTTGCAGAAAGGTTACAGATGAAGGGGCTGAGCAAGAGATCTTATGGGGAGGGTGAGTTCCCAGGGCAGTTCAGAAGGCACTAAAACTACACAAGGAGTACTGGCAGAGGACTTCAGCAAATTTAGTAACTTGTGTGCCTGAGCTGCACTGCTGAAAATGTGTGCAATGTGAAAAGTTCACTTACTTTCTTTCTTTAAGAAAGAAAACAAACAGTTACCAAGAAAAACCCTCTTTTCCATGTCAAAGAAGACTGCAAACTGCTTGTAAAAGCAGCAAAATCTTCCATTGCAGGGGCAAGAATCAATTTCTCCTATTCCAGATCCATATTGCTGCTCCATGGGCAGTCATTACTTTTTACTCCTTTTTTTCTAGAACTCTAGATTAAGATAGGAATAGATAGGAAATTAATTTTGAAATCATAGTATGAATTAATTCTGATACTTTAGAGCATATATATTAGATATAACCCCGTGGATCAGATTCGGCTTGTGGCCTGTGTCCATCCAGCCCACGGTACTGCCCTGGAGACGATGAATGACCAGTCCTCGCCGCATTGGCTCCAGTCCACCTTAGCTGGGGTACCTCACAGTGGTCCGCGTGTGAGTCATGGAGGTAGGTGGACCTCACTGAGAGGCTCGCTGGAAGACCCGTAGCAGGCTGTGGAGGTAGAGGGAGTCCTCCAGGAGGTCCGGGGCAGGCCATGTGTGGGCCAGCAGACCCACTGAAGGGCCTGCAGGTGGACTGTGGAAGAACCACAGGTAGACTGGTGGGACACTGGAAAGCCCACAGGTAGGCCATGGATGCTTGGGTAGCATGCAGCAGGTCACATGTGAGCCTGGGGGAGCTGCTGGAAGGCCCACATTGATTATGTGGGGGCCGCAGTGGTGGTTGCCGGGGGGGCACGGGGAGGCACCAGTGGCCATGAGGGATGCCGACGGCTGTGTAGGGGTGTGGGGAGGAGTTGGTGAGAGTGGCCCATGACAGCCATGGCAGCAGTCCAAGTGTCCCACGATGAAATTGAGTTTGACACCCCGGCTTTAGAGTTTCTTCAGTTCATTTGAATATTTTTCTATCAAGGATGTAAAAAGTGTGATTCAAGGGCTACATGTGGTTCTCCAACATCCATTTGGTGGACTTCCAAAACCTCTTTCGGTGTCAATGATCCCAACAATCTTGGTCCCTTTTTGCACTGGGGAAAGTTGCAAAATATTTTAAGCCCTTAAGAAGCTTAAGGCACATTTTAAGCCCCAGAAAGTCACATCTAAGCATTACTTTCAATCTATGCATCAAAAGGCAGTATACAATGACTGTGGAGGAAAAACCATAAAAGAATTCAAAGAACTGAAAGCTCTGGTAAACTGCATTTACAATGCATCCTCATCCTCATCATCACCATCATCATGTAACAAAATTTAAAAATGTAAAAAAATAGCAACCAAAGAAACCCTCACGCATCAATTCCCCCTTAGAAGAACAATTAACTTTGATTTACTGCTGGTTGGTTTATATGGCTTGTAATCGGCCATAATCCCAGGGATTTTGAATGGTGTACATTACTTTTTTTACAATGCATTCTAGTCAGTCTTGACTACTGGAAAATCTATGAATGCTTAAGACCTACAGAGAGCCATTCTCTCACTTTAGGTCTGAATAGTTCATACAAATCTCCTCAAATCATTGTTATTTTACTCTGCCATTTCTTCCCCTTTTCAGGTGCTAAAGTATATCTCATATTTTATCTAGATTTAAGTATGTAACCTTTGGATGTGACAGTGTTGAACAGGATGTGTATTTCTTTTCCTTACTGAAATGTAAGCTGCTCCTATGTTACTAAGTCAACTGCTTATTAAATACCTTGGTGTTATATCCATGTGGATTGGGGCTCGTAAGGATGAGGCCAAGGTTGATTCGGCTTGATACCTTTATTGGTTACAGTGGTAACTGTGGCAAGAACAACGGCTGAGGGCAGGCTGCCTCCTTTTATGTGGTTTCAAGTGGGCAGCCTGTCAATCAGCGACTAGGGCATTCCTGCATTCGGAAATGCCCTCCCAATTGGTTGCCCAGGACACAACACTTGAGCTACTGATAGCAGTTCTTCCCCTGTCCTTGGCAGTGATCTGCAATGTATTGATAGACACCATTACTGCCTCACCTATAAAATAGAAAGGTGCAAAGTACATTCTAAATTTTGTTAAGTTTTGTAGCACAAACCTCTTCTGATTATTCTTTGAGTTAGTTTGTTTGTATGAATATATGCATTATAGATTGTAAAATGGGATATACAAACTGAGGGAGAATTTAATTATTTTGGAAATGGCCCTGGGATTTCCATTGAAGGATAGTATATTAAACTGAATTATATTTTCAGATGACTATTAGAAAGAGAGGCATCTATTTTGTCTTCTCTCTGCTTCATTCCCTTACCAATCTAACACTGGCATCTGAGGCAAAGGACATAACTAAAGAATGCCTTGCTTTTATTTTGCTGCCTGCCGTTTGTACTGGAGAGTCAGGCAGTGCTGAGTTCTGTTAAATACTTCTATGGACACCCAAAACAAGCTGAGATGGATGGCACTATTTATTGATCTCATTTATATTGTCTAGTAGTTTTCACACTGTTATTGTTAACCTGATGAAGTACAGACAAAGTGGAATGAAATATTTGGGAACTGTGTACCTTATCACGCACAAACCTGTTAAAAGGCCAATTTTAATTGGGAAGTGACTTGAATGAACCAGCCAAACTATCTGGTTTGAATGGCTATACAATTTCCAAAACCCAATTAGATGGAATATAACAGGAACGAAGTGTGAAAGTCTGTTTTCTATAGCTTTCAGATCCCTATGCATTCACTTTTTTTGTTGTTCTTTAAAAACATGCATTTGTTTTGCTATCAAACAGTTGCTACATTTTCTTTAACATGCAGATAAGGAAACAATTGTCACTATTTCCATAGGAGACTTCAGATACTCTTATGCTGTGAGCATAAGAAAAGAATAAATTAAATTAAACCTATTGCCCTTTTATTATTGATTTCAACTCTGAACAGTTTAAAGAGCTTCTGGAAACAAGAAATATTGGTTGGGAGTTTGTGAAACAGGTAGTATTTAATTCTTGGAGAATAATTCATTCTAGGTACTTTAACTTATTGTTTACTCACTACTATATTTTCCTTTTATAAAAACTTCGTCTGGAAGTTTGTTCAATATTCTGCACATATACAAGTTGTTAACTAAATAATGGTAAGTCACAATAAGTGGAACGAAATAAATGTAGCTCTCATCTTCTTTTCTTAAAAAATTATAAGGACATTTGTGCAAGCTTCAGAATATTCTTCAGTCAAACAAGAATTCTAAAGCTTGAATAAGTATCCTTATAACTTTTCTAAGTCCTTGTCCAATAATGTTCAGAAACTTCTTAATGCTTAAAATGAAGCTTTCCAAGGCTTTCCCCCCTCCTGCCCGTTTCCTCATCCTTTTTAATTTTTTTCAGGGGAGGAGAGGATCATGTCTTTTGTATCCTAAGTCTGAGAACAGAGATTGTCTTAAGATTCTGTAAACTGTTTTGGAAGCTTATTTAGATGAATAAGCAAGATCAGAATATGAAAATTAATTATTGATAACAGATTAAAACTCAGCTTTGGAAAGCTATTGGAAATAATTGGTGTTTGGAGCAAAATAGATCTGAAAAAGGACAGATCCTTGCAACAACATATTTCTGATTAGGAAAGCTATTGTATATTGCCGAAGAAAGACTTAGTGGAGGGATAACACTGAACAGAAAAGCAAATTGAAGCAAGGTGTGTTAATATTCTAAGTAAAAAATCAAAAGGGGAGGGTGCAATTCATTTTGGGTATTCAAGCAACTTTAATAATTTTATTTGGGGTTTAAAAGTCTTTAGCATTAAAGATTTTATTTGGGGCTTAAAACAAATTTCCCCCTTTTCATCAACAGCACTTGCAATCAGGAAGAGGCTGCACCCAAAAGTACTGGAATGGGAACCATTTGGTTCATATCTATGAATTTAACTTGTCACTGTTATGTGGCTACACAGTGACAAGCAAGGATGTAGGCTAACAACCACAACCACAACCAGCCAATGTATTCAGACAAAATATCCACCAGAGCCAAAATTTGTTCTCACTCTATGCTATCCAGTGGTAAATTGCATGTGAATCACCTATATTTTCAATTTTTCATAGCTTACCAGAGTATTTGAAATAGCATCACTCTAGTACAGGACTGGCTGTGAAATTCTGGAAGTTGAAGTTTACACATTTTCACGATGACAGGGTTGAGAAACTGCTGTAGAGCCTGGTGGAAAATTGAAATGGCAGTCATGGTCCTTGTAATATAATTTTGAAGAGGCATTTTACCGAGGCTTCTTTAGAACCAAAAAATCTTGTTAAGAAACCATGAACAATTCTAGTATACTCTACCTTTTACTATAAAACTGGGCATTTTCTCCTTCACATAAGTCTCTTTGTCTGGTGCCTTTCATTTATTTTTTTCCTCCTACCTCCACCAGAGGATGTCCTCCACCTCAATAAAGATGCAACAGCTTCAAATTGGATTAAAAATATTCCAAAGTTCCAAATGTATTACAGATAAATGAAAGTATCATCATTTCAGCCCTTGTGTTATTTGTGACCGCTGATGGTCTCTTTTGCAAAATGCTACTGCTGAAACCTTTTAAAATTGTGTTTATCTTAATATTTATGTTTTTTCTTCTAATTAATATGATTAGTGTATATTGATATTTTAACATAAGGTGCTAATTTGGTTAAAATATATAGTACTCAGTGCTTGAAATCTAAATAAAAATAGTATAACCATTTAGCTTGCTAAATTCAAATTTGAATAAGAAGTGTTAATTTTTTGTTGGCAGCATTAAGTGCTTTATTATTGACTTAGTATAAGAATGAACAATGTGTGAGCTTTTAGAAAATGTTGAACTGCAGTTCTGATTGGGCTTAGACAATATGGTCAGGGGAAAAGAATTGTAGTTTAAGAACATAGGGGAAGATAAAAGTTTAGCATACTGATCTCCAAACTTTTTTTCATCATGGAATTCAGAGCAGCCACTGGCAAATCAAATTGCTGCTTAGTTTCAGCAAGGTAAGTCTACTCTCTAGTCCTTAGACTATTCTTAAAATGAACAACAATAATAACAACAACAAAAGAATAGCTGAAATGTTTTCAATAATATAACAATTCTTCTGGCATAATGACAATAATTGAGAAGAAAGATAGCGGTGACAAGAGATCTTGTTAAGATGAGAGATTCAAAGTCATTAAGGGAGTGCTTCAACTTTTAAAAAAAATTGATGAAGGATTTTTACACTTCCAGTTTATATGAAAAAGATTTTATTGTATTGGGTGACATGAAGTTTAGCAGTTTTGAGAAAATAGTTGGGAGAGTCGATAGCATATTTATAATCATGGCCAATGGTTTGCCCTTTACAATTCTCTGAATTGCAAATCTCAAGTATATTTGGAGAGGCTAACACATCAGCACATTTCCGCTTTCAGATGAAGAGCAGCAGGTACATTTTGACACACATGCAAATCAAACGTGCGCCTTTCATATCAGATGGGCAAAACTTGATCATATGCTTTGCTAATCTAGTATGCTGAGTCTCCCGTTAAACACTTATGTTTTTTGGAATTTAAACAATCACACACACAAATGCCATGGCCATGCTTTGCTCTGGAAAATGTGTAAATGTGAAAATTATGTCAGGACAGATTGCAACTGCAAGTTGAAGAAACCCAAAATATGCTTATTGAAAAGCATGTGGGGGTGGGGCTCCTGAAAGGTTGTGAATGGATTAATAATGCTTTCCAGGGATGATGCTAATCTTATGACTCATCACTTGTAACATTTGTATTTCTCTTCAGAAGGACCTTTATAATAGTTACCTCAGACAATTACATCAGTATTATGATTCCATAGTATACATGGAAAAACAAGCTTTAGAGTACTTTCATAAAGCTGCCACACTTGTTCTTGTTTCCATTTTCTACAGATTTACATTCTACAGAGTACACTGTTGGCACTGTGATCTCTCGGGTTTCTGAACAGCAATTTAGTCACAATGATAGACTGTTTGATGGGTGTATTATGTGCCATCAACTCTTAGCAACCACATAGATAGATTTTTCTTGTTGGTGATCTGTTCCTAACCTGGTCTTTCAGGACCTCTAATGATGCATTCATCCTTAAAACTGACTCTATCCACCTTGTTTCTGCTCAACCACTTCTTCTCTTTCCCCCCACCTTTCCTAGCATTACAACCTTCTCCAGAGGGCTAGTTTTTTTACCTATGTGGGAATTAAAGAGCAACTTTAATTCAGGGACCCACGCACTTTAATTCAGGGACCCACGCACTCAGGGGGACACACGCTGGACCTGGTTTTTGCCTCTGGACAGTGGTTAGATGGCCGAAATTTAGGGGAGATAGTTGTGGAGCCCCTGTCATGGTCGGACCATTGTCTTCTTCGGTTGGA
>JANHFO010002786.1:137542-151724 GCA_032468095.1 Pareas carinatus | reverse complement strand
TGTGTGTGTGTGTGTGTGTGTGCGTGTGTGTGTGTGTGTGAGAGAGAGAGAGAGAGAGAGAGATTTAAGGGTATCAGAGAGGCTGCACACATCTGGAGAGATGGGAACACAATGCAATACAAAATATTCATATACGTTCATTTTGTCATTCAACAAAAATAATATTGCACCCCACCCATAAGGAGGTCTTTGGAATTATCTTATCCTTTGAAATAACTGTTGTGGCAAATTCTCTTTCATCAAATTTGAATGAGAATGTAAAATTTCTCCATGTGGCATTCATTAAATTCCCCCTCCATAAACCAGCTCAAATAGCTTTTGTTTATGCTTATTACTCACAGAGCACATTTAATAATTTGCTCTTGTGGCATATTTTTACAATCTGTGTTCCGGATAAATTTCAAGCAAGCAAACCCATGCCTGTATCCATTTTACAGATAAGAAAATCAAGGATGAAAGAGAGTGTCCTATAGTAAATTGGTGTTATAGATAGGACTTTTCTCATGGCTGGGAAATTGAATAGGACAAATTATTATACCCTTTATTCCAAATGGGTCATCATAAGACCACATTTTTGAGTAAGGAATTTATTTGGTGCTTGTAGGATATATCTGATTGGTAACATCAGATATATAATGTAATAAATATAATAAAACTGCAAACTGAAACATCAAAACAATAGAAGTGCATCATATACTATAAATTGAAGCGACCCCTCTGCACAGCTTGGTTTATATGCATAGTGTCTATGTGCCTTGCATGATCCCACAAATAAGTCTAAACCAGCCCTCTGAATTTCCAGATTTTTTGTAATCTACAAATCGTACAGTAACTCCTATAAACCAACTTCAGATTACACAAGTATCACATTATTTCAATATTTAATGCCCAATATTTCCCGCAGTTGTAAAGAACAAGGGGTTTTATTTCTGTCTTTTTGACACTAAAATTAATATTCAAAATAACTAATACTGTAGTAGGAAAATGCACATAAAATGCAGCACTAAGAAATAAATAAAATGGCAACAAAACTTAGACTTACATACCGCTCCATAGTGCTTTACAGTAGTCTCTGAATGGTTTACAAATGTCAGCATATTCCCCACAACAATTTAGGGTGGTATGATGACTGAGTCAACCTTGATCCAATCAGGATTGAACTCCTGACTTTGGGCAGAGTTAATCTGCAATGCTGCATTCTAGCCACAGCGCTACTATGACTCCTAAATATCTTAATAAATATTTCAATTCAACACATCCTCACCACTGTTACTCTAAAGAAAGAAACCTACTAAGAAGTTATTTTCCTACTGAAAAGCCTACTGTGGCAGGGAGTTCTCTGACTTAGGGATTCAGCTTTAGCTGGAGAAGGATCAGAGGAATATACCTTTTCTAAGGATCTACAGACCCAGGTAGGTTTATATGGGATAATGTGATCTGCCTTCCAGAGGAATTGTTTCTCTTCCAAATATGTATTACTTGTCTATAGTTCCCTGAACAGTGTACTGGCCTATTAAAAATATAAAACAAAATATTAGAAACAGAAGCATAGGACAAAAAAACTGCATAATAATAATTAATCATAACAATAAACGCAAAACATGAGATCTATAAAACTAGGAACAAAACAATTTCCATGACTCCAAAATGGTTCCATTGGCATTTCTACTTTATTCTTATTTAAATATTTTTATTACCAAAGGATTGCACTTACATTTTTATACATATTAATGTATCAGATGAGACCTGCTGAGAAAAATATTTCTTAAAATGAATACTACCATTGAGAGAAAAAAACTGTCTCTTGCAGTTATTTGACTTTTCTTTAGGTGGAAGAACCTGGAAAAGGCCTCAGGTAAAGGTAGATATAGAAACTGTTTCTTCAAGTAAGCAAATAATAGTACAAATATCATGTGGCCTCAGAGTTTACCCCTGTGGAGTGGTTTATCATATTATTTCTTCATCATGAAATAGATCTTTTCACTTTCTTTAATAATCATAAAATTGAATTGTTCTGTAACTTAACAGTTTTTGAAATAGTGCACTTTTAGAAGTAACTACTGAATTCAGGATCCACTGTGAAGAAACAAAGACACGATCATTGACCAGTTAGCCTCTGCATACAGGTAATCCTCGCTTAATGAGTACCTTATTAAAGGCATTTTATTAAAAGACATAAGCTTTTATGAGCTGAGTTCACTTTGCCAAATGCATACAATGGCTTGATTGATATATAACTACAAATCGGTTAATTGGAAAAGGTGCTTCCAGATATCTTCAGTGTTTAGTACTGTATCCTTTGTTTATAAATTTAGATTCCAGTCCAAGCCATTGACTATCCTTCACACTTAGCTTAGATAAATTGCTGGTTTATTTAGTGATAAAACGTCCTTTGTTGTCACAAAGTATAGTAAAAAGGTTGCCGTTTAGAGGTATGTGCCGAATGCCCTTTCTTATTGAATAAACCATCATCAAAACTGACGCAGCAGACAAGTTACAAAACTCTAGTTGTGCAGTCTCAATAACAAACAATGCTGCTGCTATCAGTCATATCAAAGTAAATAAAAGAGGAAAGAGCAAATCTCAGTTCCAATTTTAACAGAGATAAGCAACCTGAGTTCTCCAGATGTTGCATTCCAGTTCCTACCACTCTAATCAGTATGGGCAATAGTGAGGAATGATGGGATTTTTAGACCAAATTCATTTGGCAGGGTATCCTGTATTTTTCCATTCATAAACTGATATCATTTCTAAGTCAAAATAAGGCAGTTTGGAAATTTAACTTTATCCCCTCAGTAACTTGTATTCCTTTGCGTACACACACAAGCAAAACATGAATCCAACTTAAAAGCAATTAATTGGTCTCCAAATATTTCATTCTTCCAACTTCCCTTTTGTTCCACCTGTCAGAATGTTTTATGAGGCTAATACCTATGTCAACAAGAGGCATGTTAATAGTAAACACATTTGAATGAATCTAATGAAGACCATGTGCCCTTATCCAAGAATGCTAATCTGGGAATGGAAAATGATGAAATTCTGGTGTTTTTGGAAAGCACTGAAGCTGAAGCATAATACAAGATGCCAGATTCAACTTCTCCTCTTCATTACTATTATTATTATTTAAAATGAACATGGAAGTTAAATTTTCCACATCACTGAAAATGTGGATTTTCATTTTTGAATGTTTCATGCTTGGAGTAGTCTTACCAATAACACAGTCAGCTATGCTTCTAGAATTTAACCAAAAGGGGTTATGCTGGAGTCCTTTTTTCAATGGAAGAAAACAATACTAAAAAAATGTGGAAAGAATAGTATGTCTTTAGTTGTTATTAAAAAATCCAAATAACTAGCCTTTTATAATAAAAAAATCAATGCACAATTAATTATTAAAGTAGCAAAAGTAGGTTCGAATGGGATGACGGAGGCTGGTCTTGCAACTGTTATCTGGGAGGAGTTTGACCCTGTGACTCCCGAGGACATGGACAGGTGTCTGGGGTGGCTGAATGCGACCACATGTTTATTGGACCGTGTCCCTCCTGGTTGGTACTGGCTTCCCAGGAGGTTACACGAGGCTGGCTCCAGGGAGTTGTTAATGCTTCTTTGGGTGAGGGATTCTTGCCTTGAAAGAGGCAGTGGTAAGACCCCTCCTCAAGAAGCCCTCCCTGGACTTGGCTGTTTTAGCTAATTATCGTCCTGTCTCCAACCTTCGCTTTTTGGCGAAGGTTGTTGAGAGTGTGGTGGCATATCAGCTCCCACGGCACCTGGAGGAAAATGTCTATCTGGATCCATGCCAGTCCGGCTTCTGGACTGGACACAGAACGGAAACGACATTGGTCACATTGGTTGATGATCTCTGGAGGGCCCAGGATAGGGGATGTTCCTCTATCCTGGTCCTATTAGATATCTCAGCGGCTTTTGATACCATCGACTATGGTGTCTTGCTGTGCCGGTTGGAAGAGCTAGGAGTGGGAGGCACTGTTTTACGGGTGCAGACAGTGTTGATGGGGGGGGCAGAGATCGACCCCGAGGCGGCTCCTGTGTGGGGTACCGCAAGGGTCAGTCCTCTCGCCCCTCTTGTTCAACATCTAGCTGCTGGGGGAGATCATCCATGACTTTGGGGTGGAGTTCCATCAGTACGCTTATGATACTCAGCTGTACATCTTCACCCTAGGCTACTCCAATGATGTCGTGGAAATGATGTCCCAGCGTCTTGTGGCCGTGCGAATCTGGATGAGGAGAAACAGGCTCAGGCTAAACCCTTCCAAGACTGAGTTGCTGTGGTTTCCGGCATCCCGATATAGCCAGTTGGTTCCATCACTGGCTATTGGGGGTGACACACTGGCTCCCACGGAAAGGGCTCGTAACTTAGGCGTCCTCCTGGATACACGGCTGTCTTTGGAAGAACATATGATGGCCGTGGCCAGAGGAGCTTTTTATCAGGTCCGCCTGATCTGCCAGTTGCGTCCCTTTCTTGATCGAGACTCCCTACGCACAGTCACTCAAGCCCTCATCATTTCCTGCCTGGACTACTGTAATGCTCTCTACATGGGGCTCCCATTGGTTTGTACCCGGAGACTTCAACTGGTCCAGAATGTGGCAGTGCGGGGGATTATGGGGGCAAGAAGTCACTCCCATATTACTCCTCTCCTGCGTGAGCTGCACTGACTCCTGGTGTTCTCTCGGGTGCACTTCAAGATATTGGTTTCTTGCTTCAAAGTGCTCCATGGCTTAGGACCTAGATATCTATAGGAATGCCTATTACCACCCATTACCTCCCACCGTCCAGTGCGCTCCCACAGAGAGGGCCTCATCCGAGTGCCATCGGCCAAACAATGTCGGCTGGCGAAACCCAGTGGGATAGTCTTCTCTGTGGCTGCTCCTACCTTGTGGAACGAACTCCCCCTGGAGATACGCACGATTCCTGACCTCCGCGCATTTCGCCATGCCCTTAAAACCTATTTATTTATCCAGGCCGGGCTGTCCTAGTTTCCCATTTTTTCCCTCAGTGGGCTTTGGATTTTTATTAATTATATTTGGGGTTAGATTTTAAAATTTTAAAGCTTATTAAATTTGTATTGGCCTTATTTAATATTTCATTTTATTCTGGTTTTTGGTTTTTGTATATACATATTTCAATGACTGTTCACCACCACCACGAGGAGGGCGTTATATAATTTTAATAAAATTTAAATTTAAAATTAAAAGAAATAAACTATGAAGAACTGAATGAGATGTCAAATTTAATAATACATAGTTGGAATAAAATCAATAGGATGAGGTAATATATAAAAACCCACTGATTTCAGAAACTTTGCTCAAAATATAAAAAGATGGATCGACTAGGAGTTTCTTCCACAGTGGACCTTCATTACTTTGTGATTATAGAATGATCCTCACACTTTGGCTGACATGTTTAAATTGAGGATCTGTCTGTCATTCTTGGCTCAGAGGACCAACATAGATGGCATATCGTTTCTAACATGCTTGAAGTATATTGACTAGGTAACATAATTGTTTGCTATTGTTCCTCCATGCTATTCCACAGGCAACCAGACAAAGATTTATGTTGGGTGATAGTATCTATGGCAATGTAAAGGACTGAAAACATGCAGGCAAATTCTGTCCTTCAACTGCAAATGTCTGCAGGTGAGGATCCTGCAAAGAGCCATTGACAGATTTCATGCAGCAACAGTGCGGCTATCAGGAATAAGTATCACTTTGAGGGGGTGTTGCATGTTTTAGACCTTCATAATTTCAGTTCAGAAATTAGATTTTGGAGCACTCCAGCAGACAGTTTTCCTGAATCTGGTGTCATCCAAATATACTCCCAGCAACTCCCAGAACTTCCAAACAACAAAAATATTACAGGTATTGGGATGTCAGAGATGCTGGGCAATAGATATCTGCAGCTCTGTGTATCCATAATCCAGATGTCAGCTACACAAGCAATAAATGATAGCTTTGGGACAGGATTTATTTTCACCAATAACAAAATATTGTATTTTAAAGCAACAGTCTGTCCACATGACAGGAGCTGTGATAACTATCTACAGATATCAACTCTATGAAGCGGGTTTTGTTTTTTTGTTCCAGAAAGCAAAATCTAGAATTAATGGATGGAAATGTTAAGAAAGTAGATTTGACAATATATTGGGAGAAATTTGCTAGGTATAAGAGATTTTTAACCATGGAAGAAACTTTTAGCAGAGTGTGATAAGTCCTTCTGCACTTGAGATCTTCAACAGAGATTAGATGGCAATGTGGCAGTGATACCATTGCTGAATTTTGTACTGGAGATTCTCCACTGAATAGTGAAATAATAGAGCCACATTATTAAAAGAGGCCACTGAAACTAGATGACCTCCAAGGATCCTTCCATTTCCATTTTTAGTATACAAGATATGCAGTACTCATATTATGATCAAAGCACTGGTTCCTCAGAGAAAGCATAATTGTAACCCTAACGTAACCAAGGAAGGCATGCTTTCAGTTGTATAGTCTGAGAGCTATATTTCGCGAGAAATGTCCTAAGGAAACTTTCTATGTTTTGCCCAGCAATAAATAATGTCAAGGGAGGAAGGAACATACTGCAATTTGAGAAATCAATTCACTGTCAGTTTCAACACCTAGTAAAAAAGTAGCTAATTCTGCCACATCTGTAGTTCAAGCCAGATTTATGACCTTCCTGTAGATGAATCTGGCATTTATCACAGTTACTTCTCCAGCTCTGTGCACATAGCAGTACCTGTAGGTCAAACATTTTTACTGCCCAAAAGAAATTACAAAAATAATTAAGAGAATTGTCTCGGTATTGATTTCCTTCTCTGATTTTATCAATATCTGATGAACCTCTAATCTTTGTTGGCTTTTATTGGTTGTTACTGGGTAATTTGGTCTTTCCTAATAGGACCGTGTATGTTTCTAAAGTGCTGAAACACAAAAACTCCTTTGTATTCATTAAAACAGTACAACATTTTTCAGGTTTCAGCTCTTGGGCGGAAAAGGTAACAGGTGCTTTAAGAATCACATCAGCTTTAATGTCCACTGAAAAATAGTAAGGATGCTTTAGGAAATAGTAGGGAGGTACTATGTTTGTGTGAGGTCCGACTGTTTTTCTAATATGGAGAGATCTGCTGTGGTAATTTATGGGTTTCTCTGTTGCCTGTTGTTTCTTGAGTCTCCAGATGGCTACCTCTCTTCTTGCTTCTTATTGTATGTTGTGGTTAAATGATGATTGTTAATCTTGATTTATTTTCTATCAACTTCAGAAAAAGTTGCCATTGTTCAGTTTTGAATCTCATTTTCCCCCTTAGTAGTTGGGAGTGAATACCTGACTTTGACTGACCTTAATTTGAAAACGCTATGCAGATTAGACCTGGCATGAACTTGAGAAGCCTGTAGGGTAGATTGGGAAGTTTAAAATACCGTCTGTGAAGAAAGGACTCATGTCTTTGCTAAGAAAAAAACATGTAGGTAATCAGACATCTAAATCAATTCCAGAGATGCTTCACTACAGATATTTATCCTCCTTTTCAGCAGCCTTGTAGCCTTCTGCCCTTTACTCAATTTTTGCTAGTTCACAGTGCTGTCCATTTTCCATCTATTTTATTGGGCAAAAGGATGTCAACAATGGTTGCGGAAGTGCATTGCACGCTAGAATTTTCTAAGTCAAGAATTCTGAGATTAGCAATCTACTATCATCAAGCATTATGTTTGAGGAATGCAAAGGAAAGTATCTAAGATTTATTTCATTCCCTGTCAAGATTTGCCTTCTACTTCAGAGACTCCAAAACTTGTTCATTGAATAAGTTTTCCAAAATTATAGGTAGTTCAATAATCTGATTTCTGATAGATGATCAAAATTTATGCCATACATCTCGGAACTTCATTTTAGCTATTGGATGTGATGCTCTATTTGTCCTTGGCCCATCAGCCACAGTTGAATGGAGAGACTGAGGGAAGAAACATTAATTTGGAATAATTATTCCACTGTTTTTTACTTCTGCAAGACAAATTGGCTACATCTTGGTTATAATCACTCTATCCACTCTCTGTTTGGTTATTAATCTTTAAGGCTATCTAAAGCTTCCAGCCTTTTTCTTCTTCTCCTAGACAGTATTCATCCCAGAAACTTTGAAATTCATTTTGGAACTTCATATACTGTAGGAACTCTCCTTCAGGAAAAGCTAGACTCTGCCAAAATCTTCTATACATGATTGGCTGACCATTATTGTCCTAAATGCCCCCAATGTTCTTGGGCACCACAGCTGACTTTCTTCTCTATATGACCATCTTATTGGGTTATTCTTCATGGTGGCAGAGCAAATTCATTGGCTTTTTGCTTGCTGCTCCATCCACATTGAAAGCACAAATGATATTCCACCATTTCCCCTTTGTTTGAAAACACTTTACTTGTCTGGTATGGTCTCAGTTCTTGAATCCATTTCTGCCTCTATAGAAGTGAAGGAGTTGTTCAAAATGGATTCATTTTGGTCCCTCGTTGCAAAAGAATGGTTTGAGAATTTGATTTGCTGGAGGGCTACTTCCTAGGAAGCTGTAAATGATGTGTACACATTTCACCTTCTTTGCTAAATTCACCTGCAGCACTCTATTAAACTGTGTGATTGGCTACATGAGAAAGTGGGTAGAGATTCTAACTCCAAGCAAGGAGGCTTGGTGAAGGATACAAGCCAAGGTTTAGGCGAATAAGGAGGGAACTGTGAGGATGGATTTATTGCTTTTCAGCGCTGACACTGGGAAAATGTATCTTTTCTTAGAAAGAGACTCTCAATAGCTTCTGCCAAAGATGGATCTTCTGTGATAGAATTCGAAAGGGGAAAGGGAAAATGCCACCCATTCCTACTGCTTTTATTCTGGAGGCCTTCTGCAGTGGCAACAGGGAGCATGAAAGGAAGCACATTTCCTTTCTGCCTCTCTGAATGGGGGCGGGGATGAGGAATAATTTCTGATCCTTCCAGATGTTTTTAAAAGGAAGAGGTAAAAGATGCAGAGAAGTATGTTGAGAACTCACATTTCCTAGAGCAGGAATACCTGTCATGTCAATATTAAACTGTCACTTAATATTAAGCATGAGAAATGCAAAGCAAAGTATCATGGGAAAGGCAGGAAAAATGCAGTCAGCCTGTGAGGGTATAGGAGAAGTGTACCCTCAAGCTGGCAAATAGCAATCGACTCCCTAAAGTGGCATCATTTTTAAATTTCATATTTAGCCATGCAGTTTCAAGTGTCCCTACTGAATTCAAGACAGGGGTTCTGACAGTGATGCTGCCATGAATGAAAGTTTTCTGAAATGGTGACTCTGGGTTGTTCCCAGCCCCACCCCCACCAGTTGATTCTCTCTTCACAGCACACACACTGTGTTTCTTGTCTCTTGACATGCCTTACTAGAGAGGAGTTTTTTTGGCGAGGGGGGTCTTCCTTTGGCCACTCAAAGTTCATCATATTTTTATTTGGTTCTTTCTTTGGCTATTTTGTTTAACAGTTGGTGATGTTGTTCCAATGTCTGGAGGTTGTTTGAAATTGGATTGGAAGAAATAGGGTGAAGTTGTTTGCTCATCAAGGCTCTCCATCTGCTCCTTCCTTCCTTTTGAGGGTGTGGCATTGCCTCTGAAGCAGCGTGTTTGCAACTTGGGGTGTGGGGGGGTTCCTTTTGGACTAATGGCTGCATGGGCAAATGAAAGTAGTCCAGGTATGCTCTTGCCTGATTCCAAATGGGACACCTGTCGTGCCTTTCCTACACTCAGGAGATTTTGAAATTCATATCGTTTTTTTGCAATGTCTTTAATGATCTCAGTTTGGGCAAAATGAGTAGTCTTTTTGCTAACTGGTACTAGGTGTCAGAAGCATATTTACCTATTCTCTGACCCCACATTAGCTGCCTGTACACTTCCAGATGTATTTAGGTTGTGATGATAGAAACATTTAACAAATAAATAATTTATTGCATATGTGTTATTTTCATCTTTTATCATGGCAAAATTTACAGTTTAATGGCAACTTGTAGATGGACTTCTGGGTATTGAATGTGGACCTGAAGCTTCAAGGTTACGATCTCCTGTTGTTTAGATAAAAATGACAAATTCGCATTGTTATTTGGTGATTCTCTCCTGCATTCCTGCACTCAAATCTTCTTATGTAATGTGGGAACTGTAAATTGGAATGAGGTAGATGCTGCACAGGATTTTATACATTAGTTTTAATGTTGATCTAAAAGACTCAAACAGTTTTTTCCAGGTGAATGTTTTCCAGATGTTGTAGTACAATTGCCATAGGCTTCAGTTCATATAAGAGTTTGGTTTGACTGTACTGGAGAGTGTGAAAATTATAGGGCAGCACATCTGTATAGTGCCTTGTTGAAGAATGTAGACTTTCAGCTGGGTTTCTGTTTGCTTCTAATGTAGGAATCTCAACTCGACCTCCGGACTTTTCGCCGGGTCCTTAAGACCCATTTATTTCAGCAGGCTGGCTTTGCATAACTGCCCCTTGCTCTCCACTATTTTTTAAAGAATTAGAAAATTTTAATCATGGTCATAATTTTGTACTCCCCCCCTTTTAAAGGCAGGCTTAATTTAATTTTCTTTTAAATTGTTTTAATGTGTACTGTATCGTATTTGTATTTTAATTGTTGCCTGTAAGCCGCCCTGAGTCCCCTTGGGGAGAAGGGCGGGATATAAATATTAAATAAACTAAAACTAAACTAAAATAAACTAAAAACTGAAATAAACTCAATATCTGATTAAAATTATCCTACATGAGGTCAGACAATTAATCCTTCTCACCAAGCAGCCATGACTTTCCAACAAAACAGTTCTAAACAGAAATTTTGTGGCACTTCACTCAAGCTCAAATGTTGCCTATGTAATTATTTTCTCACACTCATATTATGCACAGCATCAATTTGCAGCTTTACCCCTGACACTGAAACTATCTAAGAAATAATGAAGGTTCACTAAGAATCTATTTAATAAAATCATGACTCTGAGAATAGAGATAAACTGGTCCTTGGGGTTTTCTGAGCTTGGTTGTTTCTTGCAGATGTTTCATTATCCAAGCTAGGTAACATTATCAATGCTCTGATTATGTCATCTAGGTATTACCCGAAACATCTGCAAGAAAACAATCAAGCTCAGAGACAGCACTAAGAACCTCTCAGCTACAAATATTTTTGTTTATTAACAGTATAGAGAGTTTAATAAATTTCACTTTTGGGCAGTTTGAATGCATGAAGCCATTAGGGGGGAAAAATCCTCAGGTAAGTCCATTTCCTTGATTCCACACCAATGATCCAATGCATAAAATGGTTTATTTTTTTATTTGCCAACCTGATGAATCTTTTTAGCCAAGTCCTGGAGCCTGCCTGAAGCAAAAAACAGTGTCTTTAGGAGTATCCAGGGTTAGAAGTAGTCTTACCATCTATGTTCTACTTTTTCTCTTGCCATAGAGCTCAACAGGGGCCAATGAACAGTGCTCTACAGGGAAATTTACTGCCAGTGGGGAATGCTGCCGAGTCTGTAATCCTGGGGAAGGAGTTGCCCAACCGTGTGGAGTAAACCAAACTGTCTGTGAACCTTGCCTGGACAGTAAGTAACATTATTATTGTTGTTGTTGTTATTGCAGTAAGTATACTGAACTTATATGCCACTTTTTCTTTGAGAACTGAAGCAGTGTTTACAAGGTTTCTCTTCATAATATACTACAAGAAGAATTCTCTTGCATAGACTGAACTAGGAGAGACTGACTGGTCTAGAAGTAGCAGTGAGCTCCATGCCTGAGTGGAAATTATGCAATCTTTTGAATCAGTTAATTAACCCAGTATTTAAAGTAGGTCAAAGAAGAATCATTTTAAAGGCAGAGTGGATGCTCATAGATGATCAGTGATTGTGGTGCTCCTTCAAGTGGTAGTTCCAGCTGATAGTGGGGAAGGAGAGGTGCCCAATTACCGTTCAAAAGGTCGTCGACACCAATACTATAGTCAGTAGTATCAAAGACCACTGAGAGACTTTAAGGACTTTACTGTCTTGGGAACATATGAGCATTGTCCTGAATACCCCTTCAGATAATAATTCTCCTTTGTACTTAGAAGTGGATTAAAGTTGTATGTCCATTTTGATATGAACCCATTTTTCGAACCATGCTTTTTGAAGGCAAAGGGGAAGCCCAACAAGTAATAGCTTTTTAAAAAAACCTTTAATGATTTTTTTCCCTCAGTCTAATGCTTTCCAGCTACTTTATCTATTAAACTCATTTATATTCTGCCTTTCTATTTAACCAGGTAGAAAAATCAGCTACATGCTTGATTAACTAATTATATAATAGAAAACACAAAGCAAAGTTTTTAAACATAACTTAAAGCTAATGGTAAAATGAATTTGGAATCAAAAGGATTGTGTGGAGCTACAATCCACATCATGCTTAGGTTCCATGGTCATTGGACACTTCGGCTGGACATAATCACAGAGTAGTTCATTCATTTTAGAAGGTGCCTTTTTGAGGAATCCTGCTTAAATTAGTCAGGTAACAAGTTGCAGATATATTGATTTTGCCTTTGCCAGTGAATTTTAATTGCCAAAGAGTTTAATTGAATAGTGAAAAACAATATCCATTCTTTCTCCATTTAAGTTCTTTTTTTTAAGGCGAAGGAAATGTAAGAAGCTTCTATGAAAATTGTAATTCATAAAATAAGCTGTTTTTAAATACATTTTTTAAATTGTATGTACACGTCTTAGGTCAAATGTCACTGATTTTCTTGTATACTTTAATTACAAAATTACTTTCACTAACCCTTTCATAGAATCTGTAGATAAACTGCCTTCCTGCATAAATCTATTTATTATGAATGCTGATTGCTTTAGAAATTTGGAAATTGTGACCATGTGACCATGAGTCATTCTGTGATGTCATAATTGGAGTAACCGAGTACTAGATTGCTATCACATGACCCTGAGGACACTGTGATGGCCAGAACTTTGAGGACTGGTCATAACTACCACTTGTTCGGCACCATTGCAACTTCAAATGGTCATTGAACCATTCAACATAACAATGACCACTTGTATACTTAAGTACTCAAGTAAATAACAAAGCAAATTGTTCCTTTTTAACCAAAGCAGCCACTGCTCTCAATTCAGGTTGTTTTTTAGTTGTATGTTCAAATAATATCACATTTACTTCTGCAGTAAATTTAGATAAATAATGGCATAGAGGATGTTTATGTTTTGGTTATCTTGTTGATCAGTGCTTTAATTCCGATACAATCTGTCTGCCTATAAAAAATATTAACATATATGCACTAAGCAACCCAACAGCCTAAAAAGGACATCAAATAAGTTATTCTTTTTCTACAAATTTATCCTGAGCAAGGAAGTTGCAGAACTATAACCAGTATCTTGCAAATAAAGATTATTCGATGTAGACAAATTTGGAGAAATCTATACAGGTTACAACCACAAATGGAGCCCCAAATTTCTGTTGCTAAGCAAGACATTTGTTAAGTGAATTTTGCTCCATTTTACAACCTTTCTTGCCACAGTTGTTAAGTGAATCACTGCAGCTGTTAAGTTAATAACATGTTTGTTAAGTGAATCTGCTTCCCCCGTTGACTTTGCTTGTCAGAAAGTCTCAAAAGGGGATCACACGATCCTTGGACACGGCAACCATCATAAATATGAGTCAGTTGCCAAGCATCTGAATTTAGATCCCATTTCCATGGAGATGCTGCAACAGTTGTAAGTGTGAAAAAGGTTATAAGTCACTTTTTTCAGTGCTGTTATAACTTTGAACGGTCACTAGATGAACTGTTGTAAGTCAAGGACTACCTGCACATTCCTCAATGGCACCATTCAACATTTTGATAGGGCAATATTTTTTCATGGCACTTTTGCAACCATAGAACTGTTCCTCTAGAACAGCGGTAGCCAACCCTTTGGACCTCAGGGACCACTAAATTCATAATTTTAAATCCTGAGGCCCACCAATATGAATTTTTTAAAAAGATGCATACATTTGTAAAATAATGATCAGAGAACTTCCATTTTATTAATATAAAAGGTACCTATTTAATATGACAAAATTAAAAAAGCTTATTTAATTATAGCAAAATTATAAATGCTTATTTAATCATAACAAAATCTTTAAAGGTTGTTTAATTGTAGCAAAATTA
>JANHFO010002786.1:86375-97557 GCA_032468095.1 Pareas carinatus | reverse complement strand
CTATCTGAGGCACAGTGGTCTCCTTCGGAGCAAGACCTTCCCTTAATAACATCGCCACTCCGCCGCCCTACCCTCGGCCCGTGATTGGTGAAATGCATGAAAACCTGGTGGGCACATTTCTACGAGGGGATCTCCTCCCTCTGGCTCCAACCAGGTCTCCATCACACCAATCAGGTCTGCTCCCCCCTTCTGAGTCAATTCTGAAATGAGGGGGGCTTTGTTTACAACGGACCTGGCATTATACAACATCAACCGTTGGCCTGAGTTCTATGGGTCTGTACCACCCAGGCTCTCGGAAGAGCTTAGGGGGTCGGTGCACAGCACCACTTGTAAGTAGCGCAGCCACGCACCCTTTACCAGTTTTGGCCCTTTGCTCGCGCCATACTTACGTCTCCCACTTAAAACGCCAATATCGTAGCCCTTTGTCAATGAAACCTCCCTCCCCCGGTCGATCTCCAGCCCCCCTCAAGTCGGACCTATCCCCAGTTGTCCCTGGGTGCCCCTGTCCCTCACTGTCCCCATTATCCCTCCCCAACCCCCTTAAAAGTTTAATTAAAAAACACCTTAGACCACCTCTCAGGGCTCCAGCGCCCGTCCTCAAGGAAGGCCCTCGATAATTTAGAGGGCCATTACTGCAACAGGGGGGACTCCCGCAGCAACCGGAGTTGAGTCAAGGTGTACTCAGTGAACCACCTGTACACAAGAGTCCTCAAAGGGGGAAGGAGGGAGCAGAATTGGGTCCCGGAGCAATCAGTTGGAAAGTCATTGGCACAGTCCATAAGGAGTAGTCCATAAGGAGTAAAGGAGATGATGGAAAACTGGAAAGATGAAAATCCCAGTCTAAATTGTCCATCCATTGGCCTGGTAATTCTAGGCCATTGGTGCCCTTGCCATATCGCCAGTCGCACCGTCAAGAGACCCTACGGTGCCGGCCGAAGCGCAGACAAAAGTCGTTGCCCTCAAGCCACCATCGCTGCTGCCGCCCTCAGGAGGAAATAAAGGGGGGGATCCAGACGCTTCTACGACCTAACGATAACTTTGCCGGGCCGCCAATCTCTTTTTCAAGTTTGCTATGAAGGTTTCTGGCATTCCAACTTCACTAATTCAGATGTAAGAACTCCAATCTGAGAAACAGAGTCTACAGACAGATATAAATCTTATCCCTGCCCACTTTCTCTTTCCCCTTCTCTTCCTTCACGGCAGGTATTGACAATATGACTCCTCGGGAGAGCACTCAGGAAAACAGTGGGATTCCAACCTTTTAAAAGTAATGTGTTTTTTTTAAAAAAGGCCAAAATCTTTTTATATAATGTTCTTGTGCTAAGTGAATGAACAAAATGAAAATATAAATACAGTCATACAACAATATCATCAGTATTTGTGAAATTGTATAACTTCGAAAATAAAAATAAGAAGAAAAAAGGAGGAAGAATAATAGGGCTAAAAAAAGTAAGTTGTAAATAGAACAATTGCAAAAATTGACCAGTTTTCTCAAATGTCTTCTCCTTGGATATAGCTAAGAGAACAAATAGAGTTTTAACATGCAATTTGTTTACTTATTTATCTATTGAATTTCTATTTTATGTTCATTTTGACTTATGATGACTTACAAGCGCTAGAACATCCATGGTAAATATAACAGTCATGTAGAGTGGTATGAACAATCCTTTTTATTTTAGGTCCAAATGCAACAATATTAGGATAAAACCAAACAATAAGAATTGTTATTCTAGCCTTTGAATTCTATCTCCAAGAGTAAGGTGACTCTAACTATGCTTTAATTTTCTGAGGTGTCCTATATACACACACTGTAAATTTTTGTTGTTTTAACCTCACTTTAAGATTATAAAAGATTAATTCTCCATTACTTACAGTCATCTTCTATGAATTTCCATAGATGAGACATCATGCCTGCTAGTCCAGTGGCGCATTTCATCATTTTTCTTCAGCTTTTTATAAAAATGGGGTTTTGGCTTAGGAGCCACTATTAATTCTTCCAAAACCTCTAATTACTGTATAATTTCTGAGGTAGTGATAGCATCTGGATTAAATAAACCAAATAACAGATGATTAAACTGAATACACTTCCAAGAACATTCTTAGTTCAATAAAACTGGTTTTTAAATTTTTATGTTAAAACAACTTCCTTGAAACTAAGGTGATCCTGATTAATTATGTTGTGACAAAGCCAGTTTATTATAAGCATTGATTAATATACTTAATTTAATTTTCTGAGGGGCAAACAAGTCAATATGTCTGCAGCCAAGTAATTTTCATCTATGCCTTGCAACATTAAATGTAGATATTGTGGATATTAAATGTGGATATTGAAACAAATACAAATGAGACTCTCAGCGCAATATTGGCTAAAATTTCAATGGGTTCAAGTAATAAATCTTGGTTGATTTAGAGAAGAGTTGAATATTGAAGTTCATGCAGCCAAAACCCAAAACTGAGTTAAATGCTAATGATAATACTGAAAGTGTGGAAAATTAAATCCATCTTTCTCTGTTTGTTTGCATCCTGCCTTTATTAGTTTTACAAATAATGCGGTAAAAATAGTTAATGCAACTGATTGTTGTCATTTGTGCAATGAAGACCCTTTAGGATGTCTTTGCCAGAAAAGTCTATTATTCATTATTCTTCACTTAAAATAACAGAATGGAATAAATACCAAAGGCTAAACTCGGGCAAATACTTTGTATTCCTAACCAACTTCTCGGGAGATTTTGGAGTTTTTTTTTCATTTTAATTTTTTGTTCATGTGTCCAGTTTGCTAAAGTCATTATGTTATATCATGGTTTGGAAAAAGTCCTTAAACTGCAGTTTCCCAATTTAGATATCATAGGATACTCACACAATGCTCACACAAAATACTCACACAACACCAAGTACTGTACTGCCTTTATTATTTTTATAAATAACTTAGGGTGGCAAATATATGTGATAGTACCCTTTCTCCTCTTCTTTTCTCTACAACAAGTGAGTTGGGCAAAGAGAGAATGATTGACTCAAAGTCACCCAGCAGCTTTCATATCTAAGATGGGGCTAGAACTCACGGTCTCCTGGCTTCTAGCCTAGTGTCTTAATCACTAGACCAAACTGGCTCTCTTTAAACTAGGATTATATGTTATTAATTTGCATATTTGACTGTTCCATGGAAGTCTTGCTCTCAACAAGGTTTGAAGGTAGAAGTTTATTGGTTTATTTCTGTATTTATTTAGCATATAGCAATAAAAGTGGAGGAATTTACAAGAATTTCTGGGATAGAATTTTTGGTCATACGTAGACATTGTAGCTAAGCAGGGCAGAATTGTGTGACATTAGAGCAAAGAGCTTCCAAAGGATACCACAATCAGGTCAGTAGCACCAAATGTAATTTTCAAACCAGAACATGGTAAATAATGGATGTAATTTACCTTTTTAAAGAAGAGGGGGAAATGCTAATCTCTAGCCCATGGATAGAAAGGTAATGGCCTGAACATATTGCCTGAAGATGAGTCAGGAGTCAGTATTGCTCTGACATCAGCTATTTCTAGGTGGTGGTGGGGAAATTGTGCAGGCTGCAAGGCAGAAGTGCAACTGTTCCTTCAGGCACGCCAAATTTCATAAAAGCCACTCAAGGAAGGGGAGCGGCAGCTTGCAGTTGGATAGGAAACTTTTCTCTCTGTGTGGCATTTGGGTTTCTTCTTTGGAACAAAGCAATCAAAAAACAGTTTGCCCCACCCCGACACCCACATAATAAAGGTGCCAGAAAGGATGTTATGGACAGATTTTTTTCCTTTCCTTTCCCAAAACCTCCATCTTATTTAGAACCATTACAGCAGAGGGTTTCTCAATCTTGGCTACTTTAAGCTACCTGGACTTCCAATCTCAAAACCCCATGTTACAGATTACCTTGAAAAGAAGGAACAGATTTCTGAAGATATTGTGTGGGAATTATTACTTTTTAAGGGTCACCTATCTTGTTTTGAATATGACAGTTAATATGATTTACCAGTGAGGTTTCCACAGGGACTAAGCATCAGAAATGTTGAGAAAAAGCTTTCTGCTTCCTCCAAAACTGTAATTGCTTACCTTTCTCTTAAGAAGAAAAAGCACATCTTTACCTTTAAAATTGTTTCCTGTACTTTATTAGTGTAATAGTTTTGGAATAGTTTCACTCTGTTATTTGATTGCTATCTTATTATTGTAATTTGTTTTTGGTCCTTAACAGGAAAAGTGACACATACATATTTTGTTACTGAAGTGATTTATCAGTGTAGGAGGGGGGAAAGGGATCTGTTCAGGATTGTTCAAATATCCTTAATGTGGCAGTCTGTAAATACTAGGAGATTAAGTTTAAATGGCAGGACATCAATTTAAGGCCATAAAGCAAACTGTGCAGCAAAATGAGAATCCTTCACATCTGCCACTGCTTCAGCCTGACTTCTGAAATGGTGTCACATGTCTGAACTTCTCATCTACTTTTTCTTGCAAGAATTATGGTTCGGTGAGAATTTCTGTGTATTCACATCTGCTTAGTTTCTTAAATCTTTAGTTAATTGTGATTTATTTCTGAACTTCCCAATTGCCACAATTTCTCATTCTTTTTACTAAGTTATTTCTGGTTTTCTTGGCAGCAATTAATCCAAGATTTGTGATGACAACCAAAGTCCCGATGGATTCCTTTGCCAGCGATATAAATACAGATGTATTCGTAGATGTGGAACACGGTACCTTGTTTTCCTTTTCTTACACTGCTGAAATAGTTCCTCATTTGCTCAATTGGCCCAACTCCCACAAGGACCTTACTTGACTGCATTAAATAAATAAAACTACAGACTGAAACAACATTTTGGAACTGCTCAGGGAGGTATGGTTCCAAAAATGTCCTGGAGGGAAGCCATAAATGTAAAATTACTAACAATGATCAGAGTTATATACATTCATCACTTTATGGTGACTTCTCTCCTATCTTTGTGGGCATTTCCAACTGGTGGTTCATTGGAAGGAAGAACTTAAACTCACTGGTATTAGCTGGTCCCACAGAACTCAGAGTTCTCCCTTATGTTGCTTGACAGAGTATTCCCCTATGTTGCATTGACAAGTTGTTGCAGTGACCACTACAATAGTAGATTTCTGGTCCAATTAAAAGTGCTGGTTATTAGTTTTAAAGCTGTACAGAGATTTAACACAGGAATATATTAGGCAACATCTTGTCAATCTTGAATTTGGCTGTATGGTCCTTACATCAGGAGAGGATCACTGATAATTCCTTTCCTCAAGAGGTCCATGAATCAAACCATCTTGGCAGTGGCCTGCATCTTTGAATCTCACTTTTCTGGAAGTTTCATATAATTCCTACTGTTCTTATATTTCATAAGCAAGTGAAATCAATCCATCTTTGACACATCTTTGATCCTGGTTAACTGTGAATATCTACCATAGGAACTTTACTAAAGTAATGATCAAATTATCTTGATGTTTTCTTTTCTTTTCTTTCATTTTTGATTCTATTAGCAGTGGTTCATCCTCCATAGTCCCTCCAGATTGGATCAGCTATAAGCCTTATTAAATTAACAAACAAAATTCTTCTGAAGGAATTACACTGTTTCAGCAAAGACTGGGTGGAAACATTTGATCATGTTCGCACTCGCTTAATTACTGAAATGTTAATTAACTGATACATTCCTAATTGTCTCACAGTTCTTCATTCCCTTGTTAAATTTTTCCTCCTTGTTTCCTTGGCAGCGACTAATCCACAATTTGCAGTGGCTACGAAGACCCCAATGGATTCCAGTACCAGTGATGCAGACCCAGACGCATTCATAGATCCAGATGAAGAACATGGTATCTTGTTCTTTTCCTTACGCTGATGAAACAGTTCCTAATTTGCTCTGTTGGTCTCACTCCAACAAAGATCCTACTGAAACCCTTGACTGCATAAAATGGTTAAGACCACAGACTAAAACAACATTTCTGAGCCCTTGGGGGATTATTATTCCCAAGTATTTTGGAGGGAAGCCATACAAGTGAAAGTATAGCTAACCGTTATAGCTTTATTTGCAGGTAATATTGTATGACGTGATTGCAAGTACTAACAGAGTCAGTGACTTTATTTGGTGCCAAAAAGAGAACTTTAAAACTTCAGAATAGAAATGTTCCTCCAGCTTTATTTTATTCTAGATTTTTATAATGCTTATAAATATGAATATATTCTATTTGCTTGCCCACAAGAATATAAAAATGATTAAGAAACTTTTACATAAAACAGATCACTAAATATCTGCAAATGTAGGCAAAAAATACACAGATTAGTAAAAGAAAAACATTTGTATATTTATGTTTCATAAAAAATGTGGCTAGGCCCCAAGGAAATGTTGCATCTTTCAGAAAGCCAAACATTTTGATGCATGATCTGCCCTGATTATAAAATCAATCAACAAATGATTTTTCAACTTTAACTCAGAGATGGAGGATGTGAAGTGACCTAATTATCCAGCATTATTCCAGAGTGATTGAATCTGCATTCCAATACCTACTTACTAGTGATTAAACCGCATAAAAACCATGGGACTTACTTATAAGAAGACATTATATGGATCCACCCTCTAATAAATTATTTGCATATTATTATACAAAGCTCTGATTTTTTAAATAGACATGAATCTGTGTTGTGGTGGTATATCCCAATTCAGGAGATCATGGTGGTAAATATAACATTCCTTCTCTCTCTTTTCCTTACAACAAACCTGTGAGATAGGCTGAATAGTGAAAGGTCCGAAGTCACCCAACCGGATTCTATGGCTAAGTGTAAACTTGAATCTCAGTAAATTTGAATCTGAGTTTCCCAACACTAGACAACATCTGAACTATTGACTTTTGGGTCACTAATATTATAGATACAATATATGCAGAGTAAAAATAGATTAACCTAAATGCAACCTCATCCTTTGGATATTGTCTCCACAATTTTTCTTTTGTTTCCTTACCTTTCTAGATTTTTACCCAGAGACTCCCAAAAGTCCCTTTCCTATTACAAATTTTTCAGATCTGGATATTTTGGACACCACTGTAATGAGCACGACAATGACCACAATTATGGGCAGCTCCCAGCCTGTCGTTAGAAGTGGGACAGCTGATAACCTCATCCCTGTTTACTGCTCTATTTTGGCAGCAGTGGTGGTGGGTTTGGTGGCATATATTGCCTTCAAGAGGTAAGTAGTCAGACAGAATCTGAAAGACAAGTGTGTAGGAAGAACGTTGTGATAGATTAGCAGTGACAGGCAGTGTCGAAAGTTGATCTTGCTCACTGGACTAGATGGCCTTCAATTGTTCAAACTATTTCCTGTACCTGTTTTAAGGATGTAATTTTGGCTGGCTATGGTGAAACATAATCACGACTGAGCATATTTTGCAGTTAAAATTATAAACTCCAGCATTACTAATGATAATACGATGGTTTGCATGCAACTCTCATTTTCCTTTCAAGAAAATGCTGTGTAAAGTGTAATATTATTGACTATGCTTGAACAGTCCTCTACGGCCCAAATTTTTTGGCCTTCCTGCAACCCCAACATAATTTGAAAGTAAGGGAGGCTAAGAAGCAAAGGAAAAAAAGATAACAGTCAAAGAGGAAGCTACTTCGTGAGTATGTCCTTACAATAGATGCACAACATTTTTCATACTGCACTGCAGATCATATTTGACCTTTAAATGTAATTCCTGGAACATTCTCAGGAAAGTAGATGGGGAATTCAAATTAATTTGATTTATTTTCATGTGATGAATATTCTTCATATTTTAATAATTTCCAATAAGCATCTTTTGGTTGAGCTCAGGATTCATGTCTCTGGCACACAGCAGAGAAGAACGGAACCATTCTTCACTCCTATCTCCCTTCTATCTGTATTTTACATCCTTCCTTTAAGTGATAGGCATTTTTATAAAACCAAATAGATGTACTTCAAATAATTTCAGAGCTAGCCACATGCAATTATTCTTGGGTGGTAAGGATGAGCATCCTCTAGAAATAAATGTTCAGGATTGAAATTTCTAAATTATTGTTATTAGAAATTAGATTCTTCTCAATGCCAATCCAGGAACATCTTGCCTCTAAGATCGCCACCTTTTAAGTGTCTCCTCTATATATCTGACCATAAAATAATGGAAAGATGATAATGATTATATCCTTGCTATGAATGATTATCTCTGTCTGATTGTTGTAGCTCAAGTGGCTGATAAAAGCACAGAAGCAAATCAAACTTAAACTGGTTTACTTTTTCCAATAACTGATATACATTATTCGCTTTTTGCAAGAATGCTGTTTTCTATTATAAAATAAAATTCATTATCTTATATCTTGAGCTTATCACTAAATTTAAAATATTCTGCTTTTAGAAAACCAGTTGCCTTCAGTTACATTGGAAAACATTTTTTTAAAGTGTAACTCAAAGATCCCATACTCCTGCCTCTTCTTCTTTCCATTGATGCCTACTGGACTTCCTTCTTCAAGAATCAGAGTTGAAAATAATTAAAATTATATGATTGCTTTACCTTGTAATAAGCAACATATTGACTGGAACGAGGAAAAGTTTGAGAAAAAGTAAATAGAAAATGAGGAAGCAGATCAGTTGTGGATCCAAGTCCATCCTTCCCCCCCTTCCCATTCTCCAGTTCAGATATCTTGAACCATCAGTGTTAGATGACATCATTATCATATATGTACATATATTTAAATCTCTTTTATTTAAGAGCTCATTGACCCAACTCCAAGCTCTTATAAAAGTGACTTCTTGCTCTCCTGGTTCACCATGTTTGTGCCCAGCTCTTACTTAGAAAGCATCTTAGTATGGATTGGTCCTCCAGATATTGATGGGTTACAAACTCCATGATTCCTTATCAATTGTCATGTTTGTCAGGGCAGATAAGATTTGAAGTTCAGTAATGTCTGCCCTGTCCTTGGCATTAACAAATGTTTTTCCTTCTGTATGAAGAAAGAGAGCTAATCCTTCAAATTCACAATCAGTGTTGGTAATTGCAGTGACTTTCAGGAGCCAGTATAAGTGAGAGCACCCTTATCTAGATTGGCAAACTAGTCCATCGAGTGAGAGTTCTCTCTGGGCAAATCTTAAAAATGATAGCATTCACCTCCCCAAATTTCATGATGTGTAGAAAGGAATTAATTCTCAGTGACCCTGCTCATTTTATAATGTACCATGGGTCAGACAAAAGAACAAGTATCCTTGGTTCAACTGTCAAACATTTTCACCTCTAGGTGGAACAGCTGCAAACAGAACAAACAAGGTGCCAACAACCGTCCTGTCAACCAGACGCCTTCCCCAGAAGGAGAGAAACTTCATAGTGACAGTGGCATCTCAGTTGATAGCCAAAGCCTTCACGATCAACAGCCACCAACACAATCAGCATCTCTACAAGGCAAGAGGAGGGGTCAAGCTGAAGCTTAGAGGGGAAGAAACCAAAGGGCAGGAATGCAATTCAGAAACACAGGAAATCACTAATTACCAAAAGATACTGTAGCCCTGGCATACACCAAGAGGATAGTTAATCTACTTTCTAGATCATGTCCCACTTATTATTTGCCCTCTAAACCAACCAATGAAATTCCAGCTATCCCCAGGCAGATAGCAAGCATACATAGGTTTTTGTTGATGAAACTGCAACTAACAAACCAAGTAAAATTACAATGGAGAAATAAGTAAAGTGGGGCAAATAACTTTATTCTTCTGCCTCCAAGTTTCACATTTTCTAAAAATATCAGATTTAGTATTTTTCCATTTATTTCTTCTTCTTTTTTGGCACACATGTCAAGTTAGGTTTATCGCTCTGGAAATTCTAATTTTTATTTTGTGCTAAAATTTATGTGCATTGCAGTGCACATTGCTCTAATCTTTTTTTATTATCTATTTTACTTATATACACAGTTTTTACAAATAATTGTCTAGTATAGTAGATAATTACTAATATAATTCATGAATATATACATTTTAGGTTAAACATTTCTCTAATATATATATCTCTTTTAATTGTTGGTGAGCTGTAGTGCAGTCTTCAGAGATTTGAAAATTTGGGATATCTCAGTTTTGATCTATGTTGTATTTTAAAAATGCAAAAACTGATCAAGAGATAAAGCTAAACACATTTGTCTCCTGTTTCTGGCAAGAAGGCTTTTTTATATACCCAGTGCCAATTGAAAGTGTGGAAAATTCTTAGTTTCCCAAGAAATACTGTAGTATAGTGTTTGCTTGATGCTGAACGTAGACTCAGATTTTAGACCTAGAACATAGTTTGGAAAATCTGTGGTTGTTTTAGTGCTTTCAAGTCAGTATTGACACCTGGCAACTGCTGGGACAAGTTCCTGCAGCCTTTTTGGCAAGGTTTTTCAGAGAAGGTTTGCCATTGGTTCCTTCCTAGAACTGAGAAAGAGTGACTGGCTCAAGGTTACCCAATTGGCTTTGTGCCTAAGGCAGGACTAGAACTCATGGTCTCCCAGGTTCTGGCCTGATGCCTTAACCACTACAACAAGCTGCATCTCTTTCCCATATTCTACCATGTTTCAAACTATTTATGCTACTAGTTGAAATAGAAATATTTGCAGAATTAAAAACAACAGCAAGCCCATGTGCTCAGATGATGATCTCTCAAAATTTGGGTCCACTCTTCTTTTTTTCTACAAATATGTTGAGATTGTACCAAATGAGAAATCCTGAAACTAAAATGAACATTTATACATTTTTAATTTGAGAGATGTTCAGAATGGAATGATTGCAACATTAATTCTTATAGAGGCAAAGAAAAAAATCAGAATATTAAAGGCAGCTTGAATGTTTATATCTGTATGAAAATAATGATAGATATAATCTTACTTAGATTATTTAGAACAATTCATATTCTGCCTTGCCTAGTGAAGTTCATGAAATTATCCAGAAAAACCTCAGTTCAATTATTGATTATGGTTTACCTTTAAAAACATATTGATCTGATTATATTTCTTATAAATCACAGAATACAAACATCAATATTTCTATGCTTTTCAGAATGTTCTAATGCTATTTTTGTGCTGATACATAATATGATACATAATATTAATTATATGTCAGCAAAAAAAAACATTTAACACAATATATAAAAAAGTCAACATAAAAGTAATGGCTTTCTACCTGATGGCTCATGAGATTGA
>JANHFO010002786.1:75688-86275 GCA_032468095.1 Pareas carinatus | reverse complement strand
AATTGACACAAGTCAGAGGCACCAGCCTGAAGATGGTGAGTGAGACCTCACCGAAACGTCGCCAAGAAACTCGCAATATTTTACATGAAATATAAAATTTTACTGTGATATGCATCTACAATATTTGCAAACATTTTGTGCCAATCCTTTTTTTAATCAGTTAATACAGAAATAGAATGGAATAAATTCACATGTAACTGACTTGGACCAAAAAAGAGTCAGCCAAATGTTGGGTCTCCCACAGTAAAGGACTATCTATGGCTGCCATAATGATATCTGATTATTTCCCCTTTCCTTCCTGGGCTTTCCCCCAGGAGTATGCACAGTTGCTGAGGATTGTTGTGGACGACTATAAACTATTCATTTTAAATTTGTCACATTGTTCTGGGCATTGTAGGGAATCTAAAATGACTTCCATCCATCTATTTCTAGCTAAAACCAACTTTGTAAACATAGACTAGGTAAGTGAATAACTCACATTCAGTTATGATCTTTTTTAACCTTTATCTATCCCAATTTCATTTATCAATTTTAGGTCTTAAAGGAGATGGGAATCTTTACACCAGCCTTCCCCCCAACAAACGTGAGGAGGTTGAAAAACTGTTGAATGGTTCCACAGAGGAGACATGGCGCCATCTGGCCGGAGAACTAGGCTACAAGGAAGATCACATAGACTCCTTTACACAAGAGGAATACCCCGTTCGTGCATTGCTCTCTGATTGGTCCAGCAAGGACAGTTCCACCATGGATGCCCTTTATTCAGCCTTGCGCAAAATCCAAAGAGGGGACATTGTGGAAAGCCTTTACAGTGAATCCACTGCTAGCTCACCAGTGTGAAGGAGGGAGAGGGGGTGGAGGCATTCTGAGTTAGCTCCTCATTTCCCCTGCCCCACTGGTGCCTCTTGGAAGAAGAACATGTGAAGGAAAAAGTAGATTTCATTCTTTCTGGGGACACTGGAAAAATCATGTAAGCACTGATTTAGTTATTTTCCTCTCTCTATCCTACTGTCCTGGTATTTTCATCCAATAGCTCTTGCTAGTAATAGACAATAAGATGGTAAAAAGAAACGGAGGAAGGAGAAGGAGTGGATGTCTTGTTTAAAATGAATGTGCTCCTTAAAATTTCCTGGACTGATAGTGGGCTGCTGATTCTGAACTGAGACAAGAAGGAAAAAAGACATCTGTCCAAAGCCAATTGCTTGACTTCTCTTTCAGGTGCCTCTGACATTTATCCCATGTGCTTCTCTCATGATCCCACCAACATTAGTTCTCTTTCTGCTCTTGCACATCACCGTTCCTTCAGTCACTAGTTTACCTTATTTAAGCACATCTGAAGCCAGGAAAAAACAAGGAGACCAGCCAGATATGTTACAGAGTGATGAAGGATTCAAAGAAGGCAGAAAGAGCAGGCAAGCTGAGCCTGAAACAAGGAGACATATGGTGTTTAGAGGACAAAGTGAACATTTGTTTTGAGGCAACCTCCTGGAGGGTCTCTGAGTGGGAAGAAAAGAAATGTGGACCAGGTTTTTAGCTATCAAAACTGACAATATGAAGATCAAAGTGAGAAGTTAAGGGATGGAACCCAAAGAGAAAATAACCACATTTCCATCCAAGTATTGGTGACCACATGAAGACTATATTTGATCCTGCCCATGTTGTCTTGCTCAGATGCATTCTTCTCTAGCTCAATAAGGATTTTTTTTGTTTAAAACAAAACCCTCTTCCATATTTCCCTTTCTGGGTTTGACTGAAACCAGTAAAGTCATATAAATCCTTGCTTAAAGGAGCCAGATAAGCTGCACTGATGAGTGGACCTAGTCAGAAGCAAACAAGGCAAGTGGTCTGACGTATTCATTCATTTTCCAAGAGATGCTGCTTTGATGATGCCACACACTCTATGTTCTTCTTCAAACTGATAAACCAATCACTGTGGGTTAAGAAGCTGTTACCTCTGTTGCATTAAAGGGGGAAGCAAGCAAACAAAAAAAAAAAATCCCTTAGTGGCCTTAATGCACAAAGTGGGGAGTAATCTATATGAAAATGTAGCTGCTCTCAGAGGTAGAATTTTGCTGAATTTTATTCCTGCGTCAAGTGATGTACAGCCACCAAAGCACCCTACTATTTTCTGTTTTCAAATATTAGAGTGATATGAAAATATTGTGGGAATAGATGTGGGGAGATATTCCGCAAGATAATAAGCATCACCAAATCTCTTGGGCAAAAAAAGAAAAAAAGAATTGAAATTGAACAATTCCCTCCCTCTGTATCTGTATTACAAGATTCATGTTGGTTACTTTTTTTCTTATTCTGATGATATTCAAATAGACCTGATGGGAAAAAATGGTGGCATTTGATAGGGTTTTAAACAGTTGACTGGGCTGTTCATGGGGATTCTTTAGTTGCTTATCTTGTTCCTCTGAATTAAAACCATGGAGACGAAATCTCCATCATATATATGCACGCACATGTATATATAAATATATACTTAGAAAGTAATGAGAATACTTCCTGGGGAATGTTAGTTAGGAATGCTAATTAATTTCCTTTCTCAACGAAGAGATGATTAGGGAAGCTTGGCAGTCTACACAAAGTGTTGCTATTCTAATCATCTTTCTGTCATCATACCAGTTTTAATGGTTTGCCTCACCAGAAAACTTTTATTTTAACCTCGACATTTTTGCTGTCAACAAAACATAGTAGCAATTTTAAATAGGATGGTACAAACAGATTGAGGAAAGTTAATTACATTTTTGCTTTCTGTTTAAAAACTTTTTACAGAACAACTATAATCATGTCTTCATTTGTGGAATGTTGCCATCACATAACAGCAATAATCATAAAAAAGGAACCAGAGGGAGAGCTAGTAACATATCCAATGGAGTCCTAAATTGTTTAGAAAGAAAACATGGAGGCACATAGTGGTACTTGTGACCTTCCTGATTTTGAGTCTAACTACTGGCCTACCTAGCTTAACATTTTTCTTTAATCTGGCAGCAACCTTCATTTATTCAGACAGATGCCTTTTCATGTCAGTACTGAAACCCCTTTTTAATGGTGTGAAAGGCAAAGATCCTGGACACACAAAGCAGGCACTTGACCTCAGAAGTCCAGCTTGAAATCTAGTTCAACCTCCTCTTGGTATACAATTTGGAGATTACTCTCTTGGCTCTTTTCTCTTCGTATAGAGATATGTGCCTTGTTGTTGTTGTCCCAAAAGAAACAAATAACGTGCCAAATGTTTTTGCTTTTCTTGAACATGCAAGGCCATTAAACAACTCTGCCTCTTAAGATCTACTGCATTAAGCCCTCTGTGGAGATTTGGAACTACCAAATCTCCACAGAGATACAGGCAAGATAGAAACCACACTGAGATTAAGTTGGTTTCAGATTATAGCAAACAGAATTTATCCTAGCAGGTAAATTTTGGCCGGACACAATATATAGTATCAGTTTGGAGCTTAGTCTATTCTATGTAAAAGAAAGACCTTCTTCCTCTATATGCTATTCCTTATTGTTCTTAAGACAAATTAGGAACAAGAACACCAATAAATATAAGAGACTGAATAATTAGTATTCCTGAATAATAAAACTATGAGGTATAAATGTGTCATATTGTAACTGTGTCATGCAACAGCTGCATCTCTTCCCTATGTTTCATCTGCATGATCCTAGGAAAAGATGGGACTGCTGCAGCGATATCTCATTCTTATCCTTCAAAGCATTTTTCTGGAATGAAATCAGAAATGTGGTACAGTTATGTTGATTATTGCAACTGTGTGAGTGATTGATGCTTTTATTACTTGCATATGAAGACCTCTCCTCATACATGGCTAACAAGAACACAATGTCAGTGAAGAACAGTGCCTTTGGAATAGAACAACCTTTTCTTTTTTTAACCCAGGAAGTTAAAGGATGTTGAGTTCTTACATTAATCATCCATAGAAAGAAATGAAAGTATGAAGGGATAGGGCAAGGAAATGTAGAGCCTGCTTAGTTGGAATTTGGCCTGTTTTACTTGGAATGAATCATCCTGAATAGAGTATATCTCTATATCAGAGCCATGCTTAGTTGTAAAGGTATGTGTGCAAAAGAGAATAAAATGGGAAAATGACACTTCATTATAAATCATTGTTGGCATGTGTCTCCATCTTATTCACTGCATTGAACTGCAATTGGGCACAGTAAACCTGTGACTTTCATTTATGGGATCAAAAGCCAGAATATCCCAAAAGCTCAATATATCCTGCTAGTCTCCTGCTAGAGGATTGAAGGAGAATTGGTTATTTTCTCAGGGCTATTTAAAAAATGTGTATGAGAGAGACAGTATGTGTATACCCATTTACATACACCTTTCTAGGATGTTTTAGAATTCATGTTACTTAGGGAAGGCAATTGAGTTTCCAGATTTGGTGAATCCAGGAAAACCCCTTTCTCCATGCTCCATTTGTTGGGAAAAGATGCCTTCGGTTGCTATCAAGGTAGAAAAGAATTTCTTCCTTGAAAATTAGAACCTTTTCTCCAATCTTGTATGAAAGACGATTTGTAGTTCAAACCACTTTGATTCTTCATTTGTTTATGTGGGGCTTTTATATCTTATCAGAAGATCCTGAATAAGTATTTCTTTTGGCAGAGGATTGGACTGGTTAGTAGGTTTCACCAAGATGGACTGAAGACCTAGCTCCTTCATTTCTAAGTTGGCAAGGATGGGTGACTTAAAAGATGTTGAGGAGAAAATGGACACACCTGCGTGACTTTAAATGATTTTGTAACAGCTGCATGTCAGCTGTACGCATGTACTGTGCAAATATGAATGAACAGGCATAGTTGTATTCCAAAAATCAGATGAGGAAAGGGCACACCATATTAAATGTTCAGTTGGCTTGTTTTTTTTCCTAGATGTTCTTGCATTTCAAGAGGTTTGAATTTCTCTGCCCTCATTCTTCCCTATTCCCTGAATCAAATTGACAACACAAAATATCCCCTAAATTTTGCAGGCCCTCCAAGTTTACTTTGCAATCAAAAAATACAAACTGAGCAGATTTAGATAAACATATCTAATGGGCCTACAGCTGTTCCAGACATGTTCCAGTACAGACCCAGACGTTAGCTTTTAATGATAAACGTTCTGGAGCCCGTGGCTTATGTTAAACTGCTATGTGTTTGAGTTCAACTAATTGATGAATTATGATTAGCAAGCTTGTGATTAGCCAAGACTGATATGTGGCTAGCTGGCAACAAATCATTTTGAAGGGCAGCACCTTTGTAGAATTATCATTCAACAAAACCGTTCACTTTTATGTGTTGTATCCTTCTTTTTCATAGTATGCATGGACTATTTAGTATATGGGTGGTCTCCCATCCAATTGCTGCTCAGATCCAAGCCTGTTTACCTTTAGAAGCTCAGTTGAAGCAAGAGTACTTCCATAAGCATGGATTATAATAGCACTAGTAGAACATGTTTCTTCAGCTGCACACTGTAAAAAGTGCATCTGTAATTGACTTTCCATACCATTAAGGGACATTATAGCTTTTACATGCATTCATCCCTTTGTATTATTTCATGTCTAAATCCTTAGCACTACTCTTTTTAAAAAGCTTTGACATAGACAGGGACTTAAAGCAGCTAAACCTAACCTAGATAACCACTTAATATCAATTTCTTTTGTAACATGGTTCTATTTTTAAAATATCTTTGAAATAGGACCAAAATATCTTCACAGCTTTAGCTCTATTACAGCAAAACACTGCTTATGTGAACTTTCTAAAGAATTCTGTCCCTTTGATGACAAAATCCAGTATGTTTCCAGATATAACCATTTTAACAAGCAGTCAACGATAAGGATTGGAACAATATTTTTAAAAGTTTTTAGTGTAGCTTAATTTTGAAGTAATACTTGAGCATCACATGGCTAATTCTTTAAAAAATTGAAAAGCTAATATTGGTAATACCATATTACTTCGATTATAAAATGCCACCGATTATATGACACACCCTTATTTTTCTAACTTAGAAATAAAAAAGTATCCCAACTGCCCAACAGCCAGAGACAGCCGAAGGGCAAATACGGGGTTAATAAATAGGCCCCGCCCCACACTTGCCGAGCCTCTGAAAGGCTCTGTAAAAGACTCTGCATTTTTCACTTGCAGCAATGGCTGCTAGACCACTCCCACCTTCTGTTTGCGAGACCACAGTTTCTCGGAGCTGGTAAGATGCCATCGAATGTAAGGTGCATCATGAATACAGAGACACCAAAGTATGAAAAGTGTGTGTCTTATAATCAATGTAATATGGTAATGTTCAGTTATAACTGGAAAGAATATTCTTTCATTGGTAATACACTTTCATTTTCACAGAATTTTATATTTTAGACACACACATACACCATGCCACAGATGAACACAATGTTGTGGCACTTTTGGAAAAGCAATTAAAAATTGATGATGGGCACTGGTTAAATTGAAGGAATGATGATGAACTATAGAATCTTTTGGTCTCCCCAATCTAATGCCATACTTTTATAAAAGCAAAAGAAAAGTGCTAAAGTGACTTTGTTCTCCACCTCAACAGTATGGAGAACTCCACCTACAAAATTCAAGAGAATTATAAACGAGATATAGAATTGTGTAGATACCATAACCTTTGAGTTAATAAATAATAGTTACTACACAATAAACCTTTACTGGAGAACAGCCTTGGCAATTCCAGACTAATTCGAGTATCAGATTGGAAGTAATGCTCCAAAACAGAGCATGCTGTTTGAAACTCCAGACTAGGAGCCAAATTATTTGATCCCATGTATCGGCCTGAGCTCAAATTTCCCAACAGGAATCAATCTGAGAATTAGAAGGGCATCCATGCTTAGGATAAAGAATCAAGGTTCCTTGAAACTTGCCATTCAATTGAAATGTTTGATAAGGGGCAAAATGCTATATGCTCTGAGAGTTAACTTTTATTTCATTCAATCAGTACGTCTTGGACCCATCCCTTTCTTTATCTATCTGACTTGCCCACTTTTTGGAAACTGTGTTCTATCACCTTTTAAAAGTTAAATATGATCCTCAACTTGAAAAGGGTTGCACCCCTCCCTATTGTAAGTTGCATTTTGTCATTTTTTCCTAATCCTAAATACACACACTCACACTACACAGGTTAAGACACTCTAACTAGTGCATTAAACTGTTTTTATGTTTCATACAGAATCATGAACTAAATGGGCTGGATCATGCAACAGCTTCAGTCCTGAAGAACAAACTAAGGTTATTACCAACCAGACTTAGGAGTTTATACAAAGGTAGCCACTAAATTTTCAGCTGATGAAGCATATTGTCTGAACACAGCCATTTTGAAAGTGATGACTTGCTCATTAGAAAGAGAAGATGTTTAATACATACTAGAAATTCCTTGCCTTCATTATAACACAAATCCTTTGAAACTTTTATGTGACAAGCTCATAAAAAGATTAGGACTTCAGTCAAGCTGTTGTGGCTGTTAACAGTAATTTTCTTGACACCCCACCCCTCAAATGCATAACTTTTGGCATTTTCCCCTCTACTATTTACCTAGAAACCACCTAAAAATAACATACACACAATGCCAACAGGTCAAAGAGTGGATGCACCAACTTTTGGACTCCAGAAGAACAAATGATGTTAAGCAACATCTTATTTGAATCCATTTCTGTCTAAACCTCAAACTTCCCTGCTCCCCCTGCAGAAGACAGTCTAAACGGTAAGTAACAGACACTGACAGAAGCAGCCAGCACCAGGACGAGGAGCAGCTGCCCAGATGTTCCTTATTTTAAAGTTGAATTTTGTTTTACATCTTGTTTATGTGCTAAGAGATACCCAAGGTTGTTTAATTCTGTGTTATTATCTTGATCAAACTTTTGTAAGCAGATCTGAAAGTGGAAATCTTTCATAATCTCAGCGTGGAAAGGGGATTATGTGGTTATTCTCAGGAGATGGGAAAGGGCCTTTTTATAGGCACAGTAACACATGGTCCACTGTGGCTGTAGCAAATGTTTTCCTTTCACCTTTATCCAATTGACAAGCTTCAAATCCTCATCTATCCACCCACCCACCCTATCTCTAAACAAACCAAATTTAGCTCAGCATACTGCTGAGAGATCAAAAATGAAAGCAGGAAATTGCTGAGTTCCTTATAGGAAAGTGGTTGTATATAAATATGATAAAAAAGAAAATTGGGTAACACAAAGAGCAACACTAGTTTTTAAGACAAACTTTTAAGAACACCTTTTGAATCCTTGCACGCATATAACAATGTATAAATGTTTGTCTGCTTGTTTCTATTTTGAGCGTGCCTGAGTTCACAGCAACTTTGATCAGCTTCAATTAATTTTTTAAAAAAACCAACATATATCCAAGAAAAAGGATACAGGTGGAAAAGACTTTGGAAGACTGGGTGAAGAAATGGTGACTGGGAAATGATGAGATAAGAGAAGGCATAGCCTGTACTCAGGTGTTATACTTCCTAGTTTCTCAGACTGTAAAGAAGATGGTGAGAGATTTATACTTTCAGACCTGCAAGATTCTGTTAATGTAGCTTTACAATAAAGTAGAATTAACTCATCTGGTATGTTCTCTATCTGTTTTATCTGGTAAGACTGAAAACAGATGACTAGAAGACAGAAACAGAAAAGCGAAGGTGCTCAACCACCATCCTTATCCAAGGCCTAGGAAAACAACCAGTTCTTTAACAATTTGGGGAAAGCCAAAAGGGCAGAAGTAGTGTGGTTCTCCAGGGGGATATCATTCTACAGGACAGGAGACATCACCAAGAAGGCACACTTCCTAGGTCATGTAAAGTGGGGCTACCTAATTGCCAGGATCTCAAGCAGGTCCATTTTAGCTGACCTCACTAGATGGAAAGAAACATATGGAGACGTGGCTGCTCAAGTAACCTGACTCTTTGTCATGAAGATCTTCTGTAATGGTATGAGCATGATCATGGGAGACAGATAGAAGGACTGCAGATAAGCAAAAGATCAAATAAGGAAAAGGGACATGGCCAATATCTCAGAGGGGATCTTCCCTAATTTGTTGGATGTACTTTTAAACTTGCAAGATTTTGTTATTGTAATCTTACAATAAAGTTAGAGCTAATAATTCTGAATATGCTTCTTGTTGGGAAAGGTTTGCAGGACTGAAAACATCATAGGTGATATTTAGCATTTTGAATTGTACCCAATTGGCAACCAATGCAGCTCATGAAGCATGTAATTAAATGTAAACATAATTTGCTCATGCTGTTCAAGAAAATGCATGAAATCAAGAATGTGGGGCAGGGGGAGTCCAAAAAGTTAAAAGGAAAGTCACAACCACACATTTAAAATTCCATCTTTTTTTAAAAAAACATGCAAAATGATGGTTGCCATCACCATGATTTCAATGGAGCTAAAGATTTGGTGCAATTACTTGTTCAAAACAATACACCACCCTGTGGGCATATCATTGCACAATGTTTTTGCAGGTAGAGTGCCACTGGCCAAACTTAACATAGGCAAAATATGGACTAAGTAATTAAAAACCCTTTTCCTCTTCTAAACCTATGGAAACCTCACATTTCTCACCACTGGGCCTGTGTTACAGTCCTTGTTTTATTGGCAGCACCAATAAACTGCTTTAACACTACATTTTTTCCTTCCTGATGGTGGCACAGCTATCTTTGGAGAAGAGTTTAAAAATCAGAGACTAAGGCAGAGACAAAAAGAACGAGCATGTTAGGAGCCAAACAGGGAAAAGCAAAAACAGATGAGCTGCTCTCTGAAGGCGGTCAAATAGGCTGGAATCAGGAGACAGGTATTTCCTCTATCCCCCACAATTTATAGTTATTGCAGGAGGCAAAAATATCTGCAGAAGATGGAAATGAGCATGAGGCTAATACCAGCTTGGAAAAGGGAGAGGAACAGGAAAGGTCAAAGGATTTCCCCTTCCTGGCAGTTTTATAGCTTCCAAAGGAAAAGTAGAAAAATGAATGAAATAAAACATCATACATCTGGTTTAATTAGATTCATCAATTAGTGACACTACTCTCTTTCTGTGCATGCACATGTACCTGTGACATCATTACTAGGTGCCACTACTGAGCATGCCAGGACTGGGGCAACACTGGTGCAACTTGGCTCGCATGCCACAGAGAGGACTCGGCGTGCCAGCTTTGGCACATATGCCATAGGTTTGCTATCACTGTCCTATTCTATTCCATCTTTTGCTCCTTAACAGATCATTCTTTTTTCTTTGCAATAAGGAAAATAATTTGGAAAGATAGGGCCTATCTTGTCCTTTAAACCTCCTGAATGTAGCTGAAAAATTGCAGGATAAAATATTTGTTCAGGTGGAATGATGTCCCCTCACATTTCTTAATTCAATCATTCCATGTGACTGAATTCTGCTTTGTAATCCAATGCTACTTCTGTTAGCTGCAATGCTTCATATATGCTTAGCCAGCCTAGTTCATGTATCACAGCATCATAGTTGAATTACCACAATACTGGCTCCAGGAAGTAGTGGAGGCTTCTCTGGGTGAGGGATTCTTGCCTACCGCCTTGAAGGAGGCGGTGGTGAGAC
>JANHFO010002786.1:55851-65943 GCA_032468095.1 Pareas carinatus | reverse complement strand
CAGCCGGTGGCCCCTGACGAGCCGCCCTCAAACGGCGGGCTCCCCAAAAAGAGGTCGCCCGGCCCCTAAGGGCCCCCAAGGAGCGGGTTTCAGACACGTGAGGCAGAGCTAGCTCTCCCGCATCCTGTTGCCTCTAGGACCGGAAGTCGACTCCCCGAAAGGCTGCTATTGTAGCTGGTGCAAGTATAGCAAATTCCCTCAGCTCCCAATTCTCTCATCCTCCAGAGAATGTGTTGATGCTTTGCAATCTCCTTGGGAGAAACAACAATATGCAGCATAGCTTGGGTGATCACACATCTTTATTGAGAGAGTGTTGAAGGAGGCAGTGTACTTCCATTTCCCTGTTTTTTGCCACAAATATCCGCCATCTTCCCCAAAAGCTGAGTGGCAACAAACTCTCCCAAGCAATTATATCAAGCAGAAAATGAGATCAGGGAACAGGCCTCAGCAGTCCAATACAGCATCAATCACTCATTTCAAGCACCATTATCTGCGTTCACTTGGTTGTTGAAACTAAGAACAATCCAGAAAATAACCATGGTTAAAAATGAAACGTGTGGTGGGGAAGGAAAATGTGGGTTAAATTGCATTTTCACAGTTTCTTTCTTATGGATATGAAGGCTAGGGTAGGGAGATAAAAGAAAATTTTAGAAAACAGAAAACTTACAGAAAACATCCCTTTTCCAGTCAGTGCACTTTCCCAAAAATACCATTAAGAGAAAATGGTTAGGATAGGCAGTAGCCAATCCAGGCAGCACACAAGAATCATCGCAAACAACAACACAACCAAATTATTCAGGATGATATGATCCATTTAGGACAAAGGTTAAAAAAAAAAAACACCTCAGATTTTCCAGTTGTTTTTAATTAAAACTTCAAGCATCCCCAGCTAATGTGACTTAAGATGAGGCATATTGGGAATTGCAGCTAGGAAACATCTGATGTATTGCAGGTTGACCTTCTGTATCTTAGAGGAAATGGTGGAAAGCTGAAACTTAGTCCTTCTTATCTGCTTTCTAAAACATCAGCCTCATATTCCCCAATGATAGAATTCGCTTTGCAATATGAGAAAGTTTTGTTGTGGGAATTATAATTCGGAAACAGGTGATATTATGGGGGGAAATGGTGTCTAAGATAAAAGTTAAGAATCTCCATAATTCTCACTCCCAATCTCCATGATTGCTGCATTGCAAAATATTAATTTCAAAATCCAGTATTTGCAGGGTTAAATCTTTTTGATTTAAAAAAAACAGAGTTTTTAATAATTGGCTAATAATTGATCTTGCTTGCTTACTTTTGTGAGTGCTTGTCATCCTTTGGTAATTACACAGCTACTGTAGAAATGCCATATATAGTGTTATTCTCTGGCTATAAAAGACTATATCCAGTGCTGGCTTGGAATTTCCTATCATTTTGGAAAACCAAATGTGAAATGGCACAGTCCAGATTGTAGGAAACTCTTAAAACTATAATTGTCCAACTCTTGGTTCATCTAATTCCTTTGGTTGGCACTAATTGACAGGCACTAGTTTGCCATGATTTCAGGCATGAGTCTTTCTCAGACCAAGTGGAGAATGTAGAGATTTTATAGAGGATTTTCTGCATTCAAAACATAGGTCCTGTGACTAAACTACAATCCTTTATCTAAACATAGCTGAAGCTACTTCTGTTATGTGTAACTACAATACAAAACAAATAGTACAAACAACATGGAACTTTCCAAGGATTGAGCAGTATGGGTATCATATCTAATTGCCAAAAACACCTAGGACTATATGCCTACATCATAATTAGCTTATCGAGGACTTTTCAAAGTTAGAGCCTGATTTTCTTTAGAATTACTACAATGACCTTCTAATTCAATGGTTTCTTAGCAACATTGGCTCAAGCTAATATAAAATATTTTTAGTTTTTCTTGCAATGTTTGAGAAGGTCCTTTATATTGTTAGACTGGATCAGTATTTTTAAGAACTATCTATTATATTCAAATACCTAAGGAAAGATCAGTTTAATTGATGTAACATAACCAAAACCCACATTTCTTCAGGATATTGTTTGGGAAAGCAAAATGAGTATTCTCCATTACAGGCTGTTTCAGTCACATTTGGAAGGGGGAGAGAGTGTGGGAAGGGGAGAGATTCCTCACACATTAACAAAGGGAATACATTTTTGTCTGAAATTTCTTTATTGACCAACTATGAATTGAAGACTCAGAGGAGGATATACATTTCTAAGCCTAGCCAAGCAGTTTTCAGCCTGATTTCCAAACCCCTCATCTCAAATGACATTTAAAAAGTTGAAACATTTGTGGTGGAGTCAAGGCTAAAGTTCCTGGGAAAGGCTGTTTTATACCATCTGGACTTTGCTTTGGGTACATACAGTTTGTTGAGCTGTTGAGCTTCTGGTTCTCATTATCTCCTTGATTAATTTGCTTTAGCTTTAGAGGGCAACTCCTGAGCTTTACCCTCTGGTTCTATATTGGGGGCAGCAGTGCCATAGGATATGGGACAAGGGAAGGTTAAAGGTGTGTGTAAAATAGAGATTTTAGTGGAAAAGTTTAAAGGTGAAAAGCTACACAGACATAATACAGGATATTATATTTCTGAAAACAGGGTGGTCGTGTATCCTAGCATACACTGGAGATTTTTCTGGTTGAAGCAGGAAAGACTAAGCAGAGGCCATCCAGTCTAGATCCAGACACATAAGAGAAAAGAGGAAAGAAATTTGGATGTTGTCAGTCAACTTCAGCATCTGGACAGCAAAGAGGGGGAGAGGGGGAGCGGGCGGGAGGGAGGGGAAGGAAGGAGGGAGGGAGATTCAGAGACAGAGAGAGAACTTAATTGGGTATGACAGGGATGTAATCAAACAAAATCAGACACCAGGTTTAAGATAAGATCCTTTGCATTTCAATTTTACTCTGTTCTTACTGTTGCTCCCAGCATCTGAAAAGCCATTGGAATTAGTTCCTGCCTAAACAAGGCCTAAACCTTCTCTGCCAAAACTATAAAATAAAATATCAATTCAAAATTATTGCGGTTTGGAAAGTATCAGTGAGAGCAGAGATATGAAAACAGAGAAATTCTAATATGCAAGATCTTCCCTTTGTGCTTTACATTTGGCAACTCTAAACTTGTTCTCTGCCAACAGAGAATTCCTGAGAAGAGGGGAAACTCAATGACCTTCAATGACTGTTGATTTTCCCAGACCCTTATTGACTCCCAGCAGGAGTTGGACCTGGAGTTCCATCAACAATTTTTGAGTCAAGCTAGCTCTCTGGGTCAATAGATGCATGAGTTCTGACAGTACTTCAAACAGAGGCTGATTTTCTGACAGCCCTTCAAATAGTGTTCTGTCTGCTGACAAGCAGGGCACAGGAGCAGGATTTCCACTGAAGTTTCTTTGGTGTATGACACCCCAACTTTTCCAAAAAGCTCTTACTACTCCAAAGGCACATGACAGTAATGCAGTTGCTGACAGCAGACACAGTGCAGCATCCATTGTGTTTAGGACATCAGCATGAGCCCAAACCCAAGCAATGGAATGTCAGAAAGACAATACAGTTTTATCAAGTGACCGTGCTCATTAGTTCCTATCCATTGTACTGCCATCTGGTTTATATTTCAATTTTCTGTCTGTAAATCTTTACATGGTGGTTCTTTGATTGTTCATTCCTGACCATTTTTTTCAGGGGGGGGAAGCCTTTTTTTTTTTGAGAACTCAACCCTTTTTTTCCCTACCCAGCCATCCTTAAATTTACTTTTCCCCAACCAAGGTGTCCACTAATCTTGGGGGCTAGCTCCCCAGCTAGTGTGACCATTTCAAAGAATTCTGAGAATTGATGACTTAGAGGATGCCTAGTTTGGGGAGGGGGTTGGCAAAGAGAAACCAAGAAAAGCCTTTTTTCCTCCAACAAATTGACATGCTGCCTATTCTCTAATCAATTTCACAATCTATTTTGTGAAAGAATCTGATCAACTCAATGTTAATCCTATAGCCAGTTTTGCAAGGCTGATTGAAATTCCCTGTTTATATAGATAGCTTGTGCTAATTCTAGCATCATCTCACTAATAAAGCTGAGCATGTTGCATTTTTGAAACATACTGTATTTGGTGATGCAAAAAAGCTATGAATGTCCAAAATCTCTTTTGAAAGCAGTTGGGGGAAGGAGGGAAATAAATTTAAAGAAAAATAGCATCTGGAGAATGGATTGAAATTTGCATTCTAATATCCAACTGACCTTGCTATCTCACACTGATGAATTATTAGGCATATATAGATATGGCCACCCAAACCAATGATCAAATTTTTTCTAATATTTTTGGAAAGTGTCTCTATTAAATATTAGTTATGGTGGTAACTTACAAACTTGACATAGAATCCTTAGATGCTCCAAAACCTCTGGTTGTGTCTCTTTTTCCAGCTGAGATTTTTGAAAGCTAGTCTGCTGTGTTCAATCACAAACAAGACAAGACACACTGCATCTGTTCAGTTTACTTTGTTTGTTATCACATGCGTGAAAGGTGATGAACTGGTACCTTAAATAGTTTCAGAAGATGAAGCAGGTGTAGCATTTGCTCCTAGTTCTGGCTCAGAATCAATCTTGGTCTCAGCAAAATGTCAATTTGTCTCTATTTATAGTGGAGACTTAAACCTAGTACTACACCTTGCTTAGTAAACACTTTCTCCAAATGTACTTAGTCTTCTGATTTATATTAACAGCCCCAGCCACATTCAACTTTGAAAAAAAATCACTCTTAAAAAAACATCTATTTGCCTTCCCTTCCAAGAGATTTATCTCCTCATTTCCTCATTTTCACTCAGAACATCTTGAGAATGGCTGAGCTAGATTAAGCATTCCAACTCATAATATTTCCCATGTTTGGCACTGGATAAGACAGATGGTCTTCCTCTCTCCCTACAAATAGAAATTTGTGCACAATCCACCAAAACTTTAGAGCAGCAAGACAATACTGAAAGAGATTCAGAATATCTTCAGACCCCAAGTGGAGATGGCCCCTGTTTCTTTCTAACCAGACAAGTAACCATGTGCACCCAATCTATCCCATATTTCCGTAAGATTATAATGGTGCAAAGATGTTGGCAGACCTCATGCCGTATTGTAGCCTGCTGTTTATTCTTTTACCTTAGTGGTCACACAAAAAATGTTAGCATTCAGGCTTCTGAACAGAAAACATAAAGACCAGCGTTTGTGCAATAAGTGCATTGCCATAGCAAATGATTTCTTCATTCAAAGAATGATCCCAATACTAATCTTCCTCTGTTCCAGAACCAGCCAAGTGGATAAATTTGTAACCCTCATAGCTTTAAAGGGCATGTTACTGGCATGCCAAAATCCTCCAACAGATTTCTCCTCTTCAGAAATTGCTGTGGAAATTTTTCAGAAATTAACAGCAGCAGTTTTCTTCACCCTATCACACCCCTATTCCCCAGCATCAAAGGAACATAAATGTTCTCAATAAAGCTGAAGATATATAAATGTATTCAAAAAGTGCCATTGCGCATTTCACTTCACCAGCAGTACATCTCTCATAAAGTTGGTCTTTATAGCTGTTTTCCTACAGCTGTAGCTGTTTACCTACAATCTTAGGAAAATAAACAATGATTTGTATATAGGGGAGAGCATCCTTTTATGAAAATGTGGTATGGGCAGTTTACTGATGCAGGCAAATTATATATTTTTTCTCCATTCTCCACCACCCACATATATACAACTAGGATTCTTAAATGGATTTGCCTCGTGCCCAAATTTAGACAAGCTTTTGAGTACCAAGGCTGAAGTTATTTACATTTGTTCGTGCATCTGGCATGCATAATGGCTTAAACATTTATTTGGTGACCTTTCATACTCCGTCTTTTGAAACAATACAGAGGAGGAGGTGGAAAACTTAGCACAACCATACTGTAAATTTCTGTAAAGGCAGTCTAATCAGCATTAGGTTGGCATGTCCAACTTTTTGTGGAACCAGAAAACATTGACTCCTGCCTTGAAATTTTGAGAGACTTTATATATTTCATAAAAACAGGTGGCACCATATCCACAGATGGCTCACAGCTGGTTTACTGCTTGAGTAATAGATTCCTGTGGACAATCCATATAATATATTTTGTGAACTTTGATGGCAATTTCAAGGGCACCAGGGTAGGCAGAAGTTCAAAAATCAAGATGGTAACTGCATTCATCTGATTAGCAATATCAGTAGGACTTAGATTTACATACCGCTTCATAGTGCTTTACATCGTTCTCTGAGTGATTTACAAATGTCAGCATATTACCCTCAACCATCCTCATTTTACCACTCTTGGAAGAGCTCCATCAGGATCAAACTCCAGACTGTGGGCAGAATTAGCTTGCAATACTGCATTCTGACCACTGCACCACCACAGCTCATACATGTAAAAAAAAAAAGGCATAGAGGTTCAATGACATAGACCAAGCTTTTTCAGTCCACCGCCCCCTTGGTGCTACAAACTCATTCTCAGTGCCCCCCACCCCACTCGCTATAAATAGCATTATTCGGAATAGCACACACACACACATACACAGAATGAGAGACACACAGATATGCACACATAGATAAAAACATACCTTCTCGCAATCCACTTCCCCCTCATCGCTCACTCACCAGCCAGCCCTAACTCAGGGCTGAGGTCTGGATGCTCCCGTGGAGCGGGCTGAGCTCTGGGTACTCTGGGCGTGCAGGCTGAGCACTGAACACTCCTGCGGGGCAGGCTGAGCTCTGGGTATTCCGGACGCTCCTATGGAGCGGACTGAGCTCAGGGCACTCCCGTGGAGTGGGTCGATCTTTGGGTGTTCCTGTGGGGTGGGGTGAGCTTCAGGTGCTCCCGTGGAATGGTGCGAGCTTTGGGTGCTGGGGTGGGGTGGGTTTCGGGTGCTCCTGCAGAGTGGACTGAGCTTTGGGCACTCCCGCAGGGCGGGGCAAGCCTCGGGCACATAGTCCAAGTTTTGGACACCCTCCTGGCCTCCTAGCACCCCCTAAGCCATCCCACCACCTCTAGGGGGCAGTATCGCCCCCTTTGGGAACCACTGATATAGAGGTAGTGTATGTCTTGATTCTTTTTGAAATTCCTCAGCAGACATCTGTATTGAGTCCAAGTGCCCAGGCAGAAACTTGATATGAAATTTCAATGTCCCAATAGACAAAATGTTTCAAGTTTAATGTTATTGTGTGAAGCAGCATTGCTTTTAAAGCAGAAAAGTAACCATCTAAAAGAATAGTGTATATATAGAACTGTGCAATGTTTTGAAACATAAGTTTGGGTTGGACTTCAGTGAAGACCTGTGCGTGAGAATCATTTTCTCACTCTAGAAGTGAAGTGAAGTAGTCCCTTTACCTCACTTTGTGTCTCCCTGGACTGGAGGAAAACTGATACAGGCTGTTAGGGAATGGGGGAGATTGGTAAAGGAGAGCTTGATAACCTGGACACTGGTGCCTGAATTAGAGACCTGTATTTTCAAAAATTATTAAGCTTCCTCAGCCTGCCTCTTAACTGCATTGTTCAATGTGGCATTCACAAGTAATTGGCATGATATTGATCCTTTCAAACCCAGCCGCCACATGAGGTGGAGAACCCAAAGATCCTTGAGGACTAAAGGATGACATATAACTACAATGTGTCACCTTGCAGGGACAAAAGATTTGGGTGATTTCAGCTCCCTCCTTTCCGTCAGTGAGAGCATCTTTCCTCACCTTGACAAAGTCCCTTCTGTTCTCTACCTTTTGTTCACTGAGAAAAGGAGGGATATCAGGTCACAAAATTACATGCATTTGCCTTCTCATTCCAGCATCCCATTTTATTCTCTTTAGATATCTGAATATCTTCTCTGCCAGCTAAGATTTCTCTTCAGACAAAGAAGCTCCAGCTTTCCATGGAAAGCTCAGGTTCTCCCCTAATAAAGGAAGTTCAACCCCTCTTTGATGTATTTTGTGGGAGCCACAGAGAAGAGCAGCAGCAGAAAGAACAGGAATTAGGTTAGACAACATTATCTAGAGGAGGTCAGATGGAGACAAGGTTAGGGGAGGAAAGAAGATACCTCTCATTAACTCTTGGCCCGTGTGCAATGATGTGTGTTCTTATTATTGCATTATATCATTATTGTACTGGATACAATTTCCAGTTAGGAAGTGAGAATGTGGGAGATGAAGTGCAACACATCTGGAGGACACCGAGCAAGGCTCATCTGATCCATGTCCACCTAGCCCAGGAATAGGTAAACAGCTGCTTCCCTACCATCATTGCTAACTGAAGCTTAGAGGAATTTTAATCCAAAACATCCAAAGTATACAATAAAGACTGCTTATTCCTGTTCTGGTTCATTTTAAGAATCAAAACGGGCAGATTTTTGTATCCACAGATAGTTAAACTTTATAAATAAAGAACTTTATTGTAAAGTTAGAATGACAGAACCTTGTAAATTTGTATGCAATTCCCCTTCTCACTTTTCTGCTTTTACTTTCATGAGAACTCAAGAGGGCCCTTCTTTACTCATGCTACATTCTTGTTCTGGACACAGACCTATTTTATTTGACTGTTGCCTTGGTAGCAACTCCTCCTCCTGTTCCTCTGCCTTCTACAGTAATCTTATGGTGTATTTTATTTTACTTGTTTCGTGGTATTTACAACCAACTCCAATCCCAAAAGACTTTGGGCAGAAAACACAATCATACCCAAAGCTGTAACAATTATAACCAGTAGATGTTAGCACAGGGTGAAGTTTTCTGCATCTCTTTATTGCCACCTAGTGGTAATTCAAATTTTGCAGACCCAATGTAGTACAGTGGTCCTATTCTAGTTTATTTGTTTTTTTAAAACTGGGGTCATATTCTGGCAAAGTGCTGTATATAATTTGGTAATTAAATAAGTTAATAAAAGTTGTCTTTTTTAGGTAAAGTTCACAACTACAGGATTAGTTCCATGTCTTAGCTTATCAGGGATCTGAGTACTGATGAATTTGGTTTCCAGTTCAGTCCAGTCCTTGAACGTATGAATTAATAAGGACATGGGTTTGGTTGGCTGTTGAATATGATCCCATAGGATCTCTTTCTTCTCACAGGCTGAAAAGAATAGGAAAATTACCTTGATAGAGATGCACCAGATGTTACCAAAATATGGTTTAAGTTTAAACCAAAAGAAGGACTGCCCAAAAGAGTCAAGCAGACACCTTCCTAATTGACATGAATTAGAGGGGGAAGGGTGAGGAGTAAAACATAGTCAGACTTGCTAGAGAGTGTTACTATAGCCAATATCAATAAAGTGGTTCTAGAGAGCAGTTGGAGATCCAGCCATTCCGTTTCTGATCGATCTTCTCTTGGGACCTTTACTAAGGCCTACGTAGGCGCGATCAGGGTGGCTAAGAAAAATTATTTCTCCACTCTGATCGCGTCCGCAGATAACCACCCTGCTGCCCTGTTTGGGGTGGCCCGCTCTCTCCATTTGGGGGGACGGGACGACCCCTCGCAGGGTTCCGTGGAGGAGTTTAGAGGTTATTTCCAGGAGAAGATCGCACGGATCCGGGATAGTTTGAACTCTGACTGGACTAGTCCAGACGAAGTGACGGATGCAGGTCTTGAGACGGCTTGGGATGAGTTTGAGACTGTTGCACCTGAGGACATGGACAGGATCCTGGAGCGACTGAAGGCAACTACATGTTTATTGGACCCGTGCCCCTTCTGGTTGATGCTGGCCTCCCGGGAGGTGACCCGAGGCTGGCTCCAGGCTGTTGTGAATGCCTCCTTGGGAGAGAGTGTCGTCCTGACCATCTTGAAGGAGGCGGTGGTGCGGCCCCTCCTCAAGAAACCATCATTGGACCCAGCTGATTTAAGCAATTATCATCCTGTCTCCAACCTCCCCTTTGTGGCGAAGGTTGTTGAGAGTGTGGTTGCACGACAGTTTCCTCAGTCCCTGGATGAATCTGTCTATCTGAATTCAGTCTGGCTTCAGGCCTGCGTACAGCATGGAGACGGCATTGGTCGCATTGGTGGATGATCTCTGGAGGGCCCAGGATAGGGGTTGCTCCTCTATCCTGGTCCTATTAGACCTCTCAGCGGCTTT
>JANHFO010002786.1:3573-16777 GCA_032468095.1 Pareas carinatus | reverse complement strand
CATGTCACCCCCCACAAAACAACGGGCAGAAGTCTAGCTGAACTATTAATGGGTCGGAGGCTCAGGACGATCCTGGATCGTCTGCATCCCAACTACACCCCCGACTCGGCCAAGGTGGAAAACGACGGGGCCAGATTCCTTAGCATAGGCGAATTGGCCTATGCTAAAAACTACTCTGGGGACTGTAAGTGGGTGCTGGGTGAGATCACTGAAATTACAGGGCCCCCGTCCTATGTGATTGCACTGCCAAATGGGCTAAAATGGCGCCATCACATAGACCAACTAAGGAAAGCACTAAGGCCTACGGCTGCACTAAGGGAGCTACCGCTAGGGCCTAACTACAACGTTCCTACCCCCTTAGACCAACGCGAAGGAAGAGCCGGGGACTTACCTGAAGTTGGTCTGCTGAGTGGTCACTGCAGCGAGGAGGTGTCACTGCAAGTCGAGGCGGTTCCAGAAGCCTCTCAGGCACCACCTGTGGCGAGCCCGGAGGCCCAGGCAGGGACAACTTCACCAGCCGAAATCCCATTGCAGAATGATCTGCGCAGATCCAGTAGGGCCACCCATTGCCCCCCCTACCTTGGTGACTACGTCTGCTAATTGGGTTGAACCAATCCTGGAGAAAGGGGTGTTGTATATTGGTTGCAGCCATTTGGCGGGCTTTGCAAGCCCGTGCTGCAAGTGTAAATAGTTTGACAGCTAATCGCTGATTGGCTGAGGTGCGCCCAAGCGCGCCGAGTATAAAAGCAGCAGCCCAGGGAATCCCGGGCTTGCCACGGTTTGACAGTTGACAGTTGTGTATTGAATAAAGTCTGTTTGACCAAACCCTTGCCTCCAGCCTGTCTGTCCGGCACTTCAACACCTTCCTCTTCTGAAACTAAGTTTGAAAGAAAATAGAACTGGCCTTCTTTCACTTTGTCTCTATAGAGATGGTTTAAAAAAATGCTTTTTTGAAGTCCTTTTCAGACATGACAAACTCATGTAGAAGCAATATAAAGCAAAGGGCTTAAAACCTTTTTTGTCACAGAGAAACGTTTGTTCACACATCATATAAATATCACAGAAAGACTGGAATGGAGCTGTGCACTTTGAAAATCAGAATTTGATCAGTGGGACCTAACCACAGGCAAAGATGAACAGGATAGCAACAGTCAGCTAATCAATCTCTGTATGAATAATCAATCTCAGAATGAACTATATTATATCCATGAGTTTTCTTCTAATTAATCAAGCCCACATTTAGATTGTTGACTTATATTGAATTGCAACCAGCTTAAGCTTGTGTTTGAAGTGTGCCCTTGCTACTCAACCCTGCCAAAACCACCCAGGCATTTGCTATCCTGGACAGAATTGGAGAAAATCTGCATCAAAACTGTTGTTTATTTTTTTTAATTGATTTTTGGACCAGCTTCTAAATATTTCTCATCTTCTTTAGGAAATTGGCATCTGTGGCTTATTTCCTCATCTTATTCCCATCTTTGGAAAGGGGAAATGGAATTGGAATCAGCTTGAAATGGCATACTTCTTACATTTTGTGTTTAGAATTTCTCACTAGGAAGAATGACAAGAAAAAGCTGGATGCATAGATCAGGGATGCCAAATTTCTCTTAACAAGAAACACATGTAGTTGGATATAAACTTGCCAAAGGATCAACTTAGGGGATAAAACTTCTACTTAGAAGGCTCAGACCTTCAGCTTGTATTGGAAGGATGCTGACAGTAGACAGATTAAACCTATCCAGGACCAAAAAAAGGAAAAATCTGACCTGAAACAGACATCACAAGGATTAAAAAAAAAGACGACAAAATGGAAGTATGTTTAAAAAGAACTATTAACCATTCTAAATTAACTAAGATTAAATTGTCAAAATAATTACAATCAGTTTCCAAACTTAGGATAGTTGTGTCCAAACCTCTTTTGACTATGCCCTTATTTCTACAGGTTAAGTGAAATCTATATTTGATTGGAGAGTCAGTTTAGTGTAATAGTTAACAGTAATCAGGCTAGAAACTGGGAGACTGTGAGTTCTAGCCCCACCTTGGGCATGAAGCAGTTGTGTGATCTTGGTTCAGTCATTTTCTGTCAGCCCTACGAAGGAGGAAATGACAAACCACTTCTAAAAACCTTGTCAAGAAAACTGCAGGGATCTATCCAGTTAGTTCTGAGAACTGGTCACAATGGAAGGGGGGAAAATACTCAATTGTTCTTAGTTATACTTCCACACTAAGCAGAAATAGTCTTTTCTAGTAGCTGGATGAGAGTCACATACAAACACATACCTCTAAAATTCTAGGGAAACAAGTACAAATTGAAAGTAAAACTATTCCAGAAGAAAATCATTTCCATAAGACTGCCAATGAAACTGCTTGACTGTGGCTATGAGGTCCCTAGGAATAAACCTCAATTCAAAGGAAATGTTTTAAATGTTCTTAAATAAGAAATTGATATATAGGCTGGACTGACATATTCTGTGTGTCATGAGTTTTTGTTTGGCTTAATTTAGCATGCTGAGTGTAAAACCAGTCATTGTGTTTTATCAGCCATGGTATATAATAGCACATTGTATGAAACCAGACAACTGTAGTTGGTTCTATGGGCCATGGTTAAAGAAATCATATTTTAATATGATATGTAAATCTTACTAAACTAGAAAAGCTTTTCATAATTTTTATAATTCTTTTACACTGACTGTTTTTAAAATACAATATTTACACAGATTTCAATAGTACATTGTTTTCAGTCTTGTCTATTATACTGTAGAAATGTACTTCATTTTCATGAAATACATACTTCATATATTTGTTTCTTTAATACACCATTTGATGAACTGCATTGTAAAATCTGGAGAAGCACACTTTTCAAAGGAAAACCATGTTAATGTGCTGTATGGAAGAGAGTCATGGGAACATTTTAAAGACTATTTAAATGTGTACTTGAGAAACCTGGAGAGGGCAGTTTGGACTCACAGATGTTAGGAATTAAGATCAGATGCCTTCTTCGTGGGCATCTGGCTGTTCAATTTCAGGTGACAAAGTGCTGAGTTGGGAAGGTTCCTATTGAGACTCAACCAGGCAGTATTTAAATGAATATATTCTTTTCCCCTTGGGGTCACAGGGCATTCAACAAGAAATAGAGAGGGGCATAGATGAGCAAAGTATGATTTTACCAATTTAAATAGAGAGTGGTGGATGGAGAGGCGGGGGACGGAGAGAGAGGGAAGGGGGGGAGAAACCAGAGCCATATCCATCTGCTCTCTCACTCCCCCTTTGCCTCCATCTGCTGAGCTAGTAACTGAGCTCAAGCTACTGCATTGCCAACAAGTCTAAAGGCATCCATTACTATTAGAGTAGTTGAAAATCAAGAGAAACGTTTTTTAAAATTCAAGTTTTCCCTAGATGGCAAAATTTTGTAGTTTAATCATTGGTATAGGATACTTTCCCCAGCTGATGCCCTCTAGTTAAAATTCCCAATTCCCAGTCCATGGAAAGAGACAGCTTGGGGAGGCTGGCACTGAATTTTCAGTGAGTGGAAGGAATACAGTATTAGTTGCAGACACTGTGCTACACTCAATGTTTACTCATAATTCTGGTTGTGAAGTTATGGAAATGAGATAGCCTTGCTGTCAATTGGGTAATTACATTTGAATGGGCGCTTACATTTCTCAAAACAAAAGACAAAATACATTAGCCAAAGCAACAGCATAGATTTGCATTACATTTACAGATATTAAGTGATGGATGTATATGCAGATTGCAGATTAATTATTCCAATTCAAAACAAAATAACATTATCTCATTGTAGTGGAGAAGACTGAGATAAAGTACCTCCTTGCTTACAGTTATATGCAAAAGTTTAGCTCCCCTGGGCAAACTACATTTTAATGAATTTCTAATTGAGCAGAAATTGACCCAACTTCCTCATGGTACAGAGATAACATGTACTCTTTTGCAAATTTGAGGGCATACCTGCTATTTGTGTGAAGTTCCTTACAAATTCTAAGTAAGAAATAACAAAAAGGTCAGGCTTTCATCTGTGTTTTGTGACACTTCCTCTGGCAGAAATAGCAGCTTCCAACATTTCCTGTAGCCAGCTAAGAATTTTTCTTTCTTTTCTACTTTTTGCCCCATTCTTTCTTGCAGAATTCTTCTAACTCAGAAATGTCCTTAGGTCTCCATGCCTATATTACATGTTTGATATTTCCCCAAAGGGTTTCATTAATATTCAAAGCTAGGGAGAGTAAAAAAAATCCCCCAAATTTATTTTTTTTTCTGTAAATATTTCACATGGATTTGGAGGTTTCTGCAGTGGGATCCAGCAACAATATGAGGGCAATTTGGAAAAAAAGGTTATCAATGACAGACACTCACAGATACAGAACCTTTATTATACCCATTAGAATACTACAACATTACATTACTTTTCAACATAATCACCATTCAAATTGAGATTCTTATCATAAGGTCTTACAAGGTTTGAAATTCATTCTGCAAAGAAATCTTCCTCCTGGGAATGAAGCTAGAAGGGATTGGAGCTGCTCGGCACCAAATCTGGGCTATAGCAGGGGATGATCAAAAAAATTCTAATGGAACTGCTCCAAAAGTTTTGGGATGTGTCTAGCAGTGTGTGGGGAGTATTATTGTGAACTAATACCACACCAGAAGTCAGCATGCCCTGATGCTTGTGTCGCACCACTTCGGCAATAACAATGCGCTTCCTGATGCTGTTACAGGGTAGCTTCATTTTGATTATGTCGAAAAGTAATGTAATGTTGTAGTTTTCATGTATATAATAAAAGTTCTGTATCTGAGAGTGTCTGTCATTGATAACCAAAAGGAGGCTTTTTCCCTGAATAGCCCTTGTATAGTGTATGGTCCAGGGTTGGTGAGGTGTTCATTTCTTCAAATGTTTACTTTTTTCTCTAAATGTACTTTGTGTGGCTATTGTTGAACAATTTAATTTTTGCTTCACAAGTCCAGAGCATATTGTTCCAACTGGTTTCAAATGTATAAGACTTTTGTAATGAAGTTGGAAAAATCGTTTTCTTTTGCCAACTTTCTATGAGAACATTGTGTTATCGATTACACTGTACTGTCAACCTGTAGCATCAGCCAAACCTTTCAGCAGTTTGTTTGTAGATATTCAAGGGTTCTTTTTGCAGATCTGACCAACATTTGGACAGTTCTGACAAAGATTCTTCTACCTGTTTCCATTGTACCAAACTCAGCAAAAAAAAATAAACCTGAAAATAGGTATTAGGAATGCACTTATCTTTATATTAGCGCATGGAATGTGAACCCAACTATTATGATTTGTGAACCTGGTTTCAGGTGTAGTGTGTTGTGTCATCCAAGGCAGTGACTCTTAGATAACAAATTTTAAATGCATTGACCAAAGCATAACATTTTAACCCAGCCAGTTGGTCATCTATTTAAATGAGCGTGACTTGGTTGATTTATTTTGGAGAGAGAGAAAGAAAATCCTAATTACTCATAGTCCTGAATTTCTCTATAAGTTTTCTTACTGATCATTACTCCCCAAATGCAGGTGAGATACACATCCAGGTTAGACTGTATCCTCAATACATTATTCTCCAATAATAACCATGTAGGTGACTTGCTCCTGCATGACATGTGATTAGTGTCATGTTGTTTGACCTCTAACTATTTTTCATTAATATATAACCCACCACAATTGCAATGGCAGTATACAAGGTATTAAATATATGAAAACCAAGCAAAGGAAAATAGTAAAACAAGTAAGAAAAACAATGTACCTGCCATGTCAGGGAAGAAAAACATCCTAAATATCCAGAGATTAAAATATCCAATATCAGTATTAACATGAACTCACAAAGTAGGACCTGCTTAAAAAGTTACATTTTAAAGGTTTTAATAAATGACGGCGGGTCAGGGCTACGCAGACTTTAGAAGAGTGTTTTCCATATGCAGGGGCAGCCAACAGAAAAGGTGTGCCTCCACTGCCCCAAAATATGGCATTGATTTATTGATGGGACTTGAAGCATGAAGTCTACTATGGGTAACAACCAGCACACTGGTGTGCACCCTGAATCCAGTGCAATTCCCAGATCAAAGGGATCACTCAAGCAAACTGAGATGCTTATTCCCCAGTCAGGAATCACAGTTTCCAAAGTAAGAAAGCACTGGGAACATTGTTTTTTTATTTTGCAGCTTGGGGCTTTTGGAAAATATATCTGGAAAATTAAAAACATCTGGTACATATTAGTTCCATACTAATGTGTTTGCTGCTACGGTGATTAAATCATGATTTAAACCACCACAAGGAAAAAAAAAGCTTAAATGACTTAAATGTGGATTTAAATCAAGTTTCCTATTTGCACTTCAAATATTTCTTAAATTAAAATGCATGCTAACTGATTAATAAAGTCATTAAAATGACTTGATTTACAAATAAGCAGAGACTTGATATGCCCCAGGAGAGAGTAGAGATTCTTTATGATTTCTTTTAATTCACATTTTTATTATGTTTGCTAGATTAGAAAATGGTATACAATACATTACTTAGTAATGTTTATTAAATATATAAATTTGAGAAGCATTGAAAGTGAGAATTCTCAGCACTGACTAAAAGCCAAGCCAGCTTTGTCTTCAGCTAATGAGACTTCATTATTCACATGGTGTGGAGGTGGGTGAGAAATTGACCTGGCTTCCTTTTGCAAATTCCTTTTTGAGGCAGCTGAGTTAGTACATAGTGTACAGATAGTCCTTGACTTACAATCAATCATTTAGCGATCATGTAAAGTTACAGCGGCACTAAAGAAATTGACTTGTATTCTCGGTCCTTAGGCATGGAAGACACTGGCTGTAGAACAGAACACAGGTTTATTGTAGCAAAGCACGGGCAATTCTGCTGAGCAACGAGCCTATATAAGAGTGGTCTCTAGGAGGCAGCCAACAGACAATTGAGGATTTTCATGCGCGAGCGACCCCTGGAGACAGCTAGTCTGAGCCTACAGGCTTCAACTACTTTAGGTCAATGACTAAGCAAACTACATTGAGTTCAATACATTACAGTGACTTACAACTGATCCTCTCACTTAGCGATCATTGCATCATCCCTACAGTCGCGTGATCAAAATATAGGTGCTTGTTGGACTTCCGGTGGCACCGTAGGCTTCGAAAGATGGATTTTACAGTCTGTCAGCCTGTTCTGCCTCAGCCGGTTCGCACACAGGAAGAAGGGAATTTCCCCAGCAATACACGTAAAAGTCACTGTTAAAGAGGCCAGCAGGTAATTCCCCTGAGGGCCGCCCCTCCACTGGGCTTAGTTACAATAGTCAAAAGCACTTAAACAATAGAGTCACAAGCACAATTCTAAGTCTCTACCATCAGGCATCCGCGAGAGAGCAAAAGGGTTTTCCAATCCAGTCCAAGTCAAAGTTCCAGGGATGTCCAAAATCAGTCCGAGTCAAGAGTCCACGAGATCTCCAAGCCAGTCCGAGTCAAGAGTCCACGAGATATCCAAGCCAGTCCGAGTCAAGAGTCCACAAGATATCCAAGCCAGTCCAGGTCACAACGATCCGAGCAATCCACACGATGTCTCCGAGTTCCAAAGGCAACCAACAACGTTGCCAGCGTTGGCCGCTGATCTCCACTAAGCTCCTATAAATCTCCCGCGGCGGGCGTTGCCTCTCGGCCCTGCCTGCGCCGACGGCCAATCGCTGGCCTGCTCCCCGACCGCGCCTCTTGCCTCCGCAGCAATCTGCGCGTGCGTGCATCGAGGAGCGGCTCCTCAGCTGTTCCTACTTCCTCCCTCTCAGCTGGCTCTGTTTGGGGCGTTGTGCTCCCATTCGTCGGCCCTGCCGCTTCTGTGGAGCCGTGGGGAGGGTCCAACGCCGGGTGAGGCTGCGCTGGCCCCTGTGCACCCCCCCATCCGATGGGGTCGCGGGCTCGTCGGCCTCCTCCTCCTCCTCCGAGTCCTCCACTTCCGCGGCTAGCGGTGGGGGATGCGGTGCCCACGACGGGGCCACAACATTAAGTCCAGAGAGGCAAATACCAAGCAGTCATAAAAAGGCAGGTTTTGTTCAGTTGTTTAATTACAGCGAAGTTAACTAAATAGATTTATGATGGGAGGTACAATTGACTGTATCAATAATACTGATAATACTGATACAGGAAATTAAAAATTACAAGGCAGTCATACAGCTACCCTGCATACAACAAAGTATAAAGACTTTTAAGAGCATGCAACAATAGAATGATTTTCCAAATTTTCACTACTCCTAAATCACCAGCATAACATGAATATCAATTACACCTTGTATCAGAAATTCAAGTATTTGGATGTTCTAGCTTTTGCTATCATGCTCAAAAAAGCATGTGTCTTCCATTTCCCTATTCTCAAATGCTTTCCAGCTGCTGTTGTCATACGTGGAAAGATTTTCAAATCTAGACATGAGGAAGAAGCAATAAAGAAGTCATAGAGGATGAGACTCAGATATGGATAGATAAATAATAAGCTATCACTTATTGTGGATATCACATGTGGACATGACAGTGGACATGAAGCATGGGGTTTGAACATAACAAACACAAATTAGGTTAAAAGAGACAAATGCTTGATAAATATATCCATATTTTACCATCTTCTTTACACACAGCTAAGGAAAAACATTGTCTATTTATTACATGCCTGCAGCTAGATTTCTCTTAATTATGTAAACTACATAGGGTTCTTTAGAGCAATGGAGCAAAAGAAAATATTTGCTAGATATTAAGAAAGAAGTAAAATACTCAGAGAAAATACAATTAAGTGTCAATGAAAACACATGATTATACCTACTATGTGCCAGTTATACAGTAAAGGGTTCTTTTAAATTCTGCTATTGAATTCAAAGTGAATAGCCAGTAGAACTTTTCTAGGTCATTGGGAATCTGTCCTGTTGATATGTCAGATATGTCAGCTCTAAGCATAAAAAAGCATTTCAATGAATTTGCAATTTGTTGCATGATAAAAACTGCTGAAATGTGTCAAAATTGCAACAAATCTAAGAAAGGTGGCTGCATACTGTCTAATTAGTTACTGTAGAGTTGGTTGCACCTGAATATGTGTGGAGATTGGAAGTAGAACTTGGAATCTTCTGTATGTAGCCACAAACAGTTCTTTGATGTAGTATAATCTGTTACTAGAGTTGAAGAGTTGAAACCTGTCACCTGAATATGGAGTGAAGGGTGGGTATCTTACATAACATGACTTTCGGTCAGGCAGCTAAATAACTATCTGATCTGGTGAAGTGAGCCAAAAATCATAAAACTTTTTTTCATAAGTTTCTACCAGACTTCTGATAAAATAACTGTCTGGATATAATGTAGTTCAAGAAGAATGTATGGCAATAAAGTATATGTCTTCTCAGAAATAAGTCTCACTGAATTCAGAAGCACTCTTACCAGCAAGCATATATGCGTTTTCAATCTAGGTTTTTTAAAAAATGCTATTGGAGTTAGACCTTTAAATCACGCGTGTCAGCATGCAACCACAGTCATGGTCTGCACAGTCAGTACATATGGGATTAATTGACAATGAACAAATGTAACTTATTATTGAATAGGAATGACTTTTTCCTTTGCTACGCAAGACTTGGCCTTCCTAGTTAGGTTTTTAGGATTTGGATTCATTTCTGGTCATGGCTTGTGCTTCCAACTATTCTGTGCACATTGGCATTAGCCAGAGACAATTCCAGGAAAAAGAAACATCAAACAAGTAAATGGCACAACATTCCTTAGTTTCAGCAAAAAAAACCAAACAACCCTCCTGAATGTTCTCTCATTTAGCAGTTGTAGAAGCTCAAAACATAAGGGAAGGAAGTCTGAGAATGATGTTACTTTATTGAAATTTTCCAGGTTGCCGGTCTTGATTTTACTTATAACCAGCAGTTTCTTTGGTCTTCTAGGTCTTCTAGGGATCCTGTTATTTTATGACAACCGCTCAATAGTTAAGAAGCAGACCAAAGGAAAAAAGAATCTTCTTTATGACTCAGAGAGCATGTGGGTCAAAATGTACAAAGTATTCACACACAAAAAACAGAGAACATTTACTCAACCCCTTAGAAACATTTCAGAGATAACCCACATCATTTTCAGCAATGCCAATCCTGAACTGTTGAGAGCTCTCTCCAGCTGACAAAGACCACAAAAACTGGCTTGCAGTCTCATTTCACATTCTTATATGCTATGTTTTATAATAAATTGGACTGGTCACTGTAAATGGAGCTGCAAAACCACATGGCACTTTTCCTTTTGGCAGTTTGAAATGACTGGTGAAGTCGTAGCTTGGTGCTATAGCAGTTGGTTTTCTATGGATAGGAATGGCACCCTGGAGTTGGGAGGCAAAGTAAGGCAAGAATTCCTACCTGTGGAGGAGGGAAAGCTCACTCACAAGCCCTAGTGAGATTCAACATTCCTACTGCAAAATTGCTTTCATAGGAATTCCTTCTCTACCACAGCTGATCCCAGTGATAAATGAAGGTTTGTAAGCAAAGAATTGATCCAGGAACAATACAAAGTACACATCCCTGTGAGAAAAGGTGAATATGACTTACTTCTGCTAAATACCAAGTTTTTGATGTAATTTCTTATTTGTAGTAGAAGTATTTATAAAAAACAATGCACATGAATACTATTCAGGTTAAGGAAGATAAAATAGATAGGCAGGTCAAACCTAGTGCTAATTCAGATTTTCAGCAAGCAAGTTTCTCACAGAATGAGGAGAGCCCTGAAAAAATCAAGAATAATGTTTAAAGAAGATGCTTATTGCTCCCTACTATTATTATTATTAGTTTCACAAGAAAACCTATGACAATGTGTCAAACCTTTTAATCACAGGGATGTTGATTTGTAAGTATTTTGCCAGATTGGATAGGGCAGAGATTGTGCATTCTGCTCCCAGCAGATTTCATAGCAATGCAGTAATAACATCAAGGCTTGGCTAGCAGTTATCGCTACCCAGTCAAAATGTACAAAAATAATGCACTCAATATCAAAAAGAAAGCAAATTTTTTAAAGATAACTTTCATTTTAAAATATATTTACTGTCTAATCTGATTTTTATATTTTATATTGTTGCCTTTATGTGGATTCATTCCTATGTTGGACACCACTCAAAGTCACCTTATAGAAATTTCATTAATAAATAAATCCATATATGTTAAGGAACAAAAGTTATTTTTTTAAAAAAAATCATAATTGTTCTCAGACAATCAATGCTAACAGCAATGTAATTTAAAGTAGTATGCATTAACAGGGTTCATATTGTATTTTAGGAGATGTGAATACAATGTTTTATTTAATGTTTTAAAAGAAAAAAGACAATGAAATATTTTTATAGAATACTAACATGGATAGAAAATTTGATTTTTTTTCTAAATCCAAGCTTCTGAAAATATATTATCTATAAATGCAAGATTATTTTTAATTATTTTATACTTTAGATTGAATTAATACAGATAAAGAAATCAAGGTAAAGGAAAAATGCATAAGGTATAAAAATGGTTACAAGTCACTTTTCCAGTGCCATTGTAATTTTGAATGGTCACCAAATGAACTATTGCAAGTTGAGGACTGTCAATAGTTGAAAGACTTTGAAGGTTATGTCAGCCATTTATTTTACATTTTACTTTTTCATATTTTTACATTGCTTAATCCTTTATGAAAAACAAGTTTAGTTTAATATAATATCTATTCTAATGTAGTATCTGTTCCATTGTTAGGGGAGTTGATTAACTTTTCCAGATTCATGAGATTATATCTCTGCTTTGTCAGAATTTATCTAAAGTTTGGAAACTTAATATCCTAAATTATGTCCCAAGGTCACAAAGTTCATACAACATGAACACATTAAAACTAAAGTGATGTTTTTAAGTAGATTTAATTTGTTAATAGGACTTTTACTCTGTCTGAACTATACAAACGACTTCAAAGTAAAGTAATAAATTTAACTTCATTTTTTCTGGACCGTCTTTTTCCATAAACCATACTGTTCACAATAATATTCTTCTAGTTTAGATTTCAATTAGGAAAATTTTTAATGAGTCAGTCAATTTACTTAACCAAGCAACTAAAAATAATTCATGAAAAATGAATTCCTTGCATTATGTATATATTTTGTATATAGACGTATATATCTCTTATTACAATAATACCAATACGACATAATCATAAAGTTTTTTCTGGACTCACAGAAACTTTGTACAAGCTTTATGTGATCACATATACAGTAGTATTATCACTTTTTTTCAGTACAGTTTTAATTCTATGTTAAAGAATTTGCAAGCGATCGATGGCACATAATTTTGCTTTTTGTCTTATGGAAAGGTAATTGGGAAATGTTTAAGTAAAAGGAACAACATGATGTGAATCAAGTGAAATCATATAATTCTTTTCACTGCATATTTGATTCAAGGAAATCAAATACCATTCAAGCTATAAACCACATTACATTAGAAAAACAGACATTTTTGAAACTAGGCACAATCCTTTTTATTTTCTTTAAGACAAGCTATAAAAAAAATCCATTTTTGTGAGTTCTTCCTAATCATAAAATGTATAGACCAGAAAGAATATCAGTTGTTAAGAGATGCTACACTGTCCCTATGGAAAGGCCATGGCAGGTCAGTAACAAAGCATTTATTTTACATAAAGTCCTGCATACTGTTGCAAAAATCTTGATCTCAAAGGACCAGGAAATATCTCTGCCTGAAGTATTGACCAATTGCTGCCTGACAATGATAATATAAGGCTTTTTTCTACATTCAAGAACATCCCATGATGAAACTATTCACTTTATGAACTAATCTCTTCTACCTTAATGAAAAAACATGTTTCCATACATAAACATAAGAACAAGTGCTCAGAACTTGCTTATACTCGGCTTAATAATAAGCTTGATACTAGCCAGTTGAAACTTGAGAAGTAGATGGACCACTGATGCATAGAAGTACTATGCACCTGTAGAATTAAATATATTAATTTATGTTAAATAAAAGCGCATCATTAGCTGTGTTTCAAATATCCTATAGCTCCTTAAAAGGCGAGATCCATGTGTGTGAAACTGAATAGGAATATATACCAATGCTTCTGTGTTTTGCATATTGTTTCTTTTTTTTTTTTATAATAAAAATTTTTATTGGTCAACAATAAACAAAATTATAGCTTACAATATGTGGAATTT